>JARNME010000161.1:600000-769094 GCA_030179655.1 Scaptomyza flava | reverse complement strand
AAGGGGGGCTGGGGGCGGTATGGGTGGAATTGCATCCAAATTTTTGATGCAGATCTTTGTGGAATGTCAATTGCTATCTTCATAACAAATTTGGTGACTCTTGCTCAAAGTTTGTAAAAGTGGGGAAAGGGGGGCTGGGGGCGGTATGGTTGGGCGTGGCATCCAAATTTTTGCTGCAGATCCTTGTGGGATGTCAATTGCTATCTTCATACCAAATTTGGTGACTCTAGCTCGAAGTTTGTATAAAGTGGGGAAAGGGGGGCTGGGGGCGGTATGGTTGGGCGTGGCATCCAAATTTTTGCTGCAGATCCTTGTGGAATGTCAAATGCTACCTTCATACCAAATTTGGTGACTCTAGCTCAAAGTTTGTATAAAGTGGGGAAAGGGGGGCTGGGGGTGGTTTGGTTGGGTGTGGCATCCAAATTTTTGCTGCAGATCCTTGTGGAATGTCAAATGCTACCTTCATACCAAATTTGGTGACTCTAGCTCAAAGTTTGTATAAGGTGGGGAAAGGGGGGCGGAATGGATGGGCTAGGCTCCAAAACTTTGATGCAGATTGTTGGGGGTCGTTGCCAGCTATCTTCCTACTAAATTTGGTGGCTCTAGCTCCACTACTCTGGAAGATACACGCATTCCCGTTTTTTACGAAGCGTTGGGGCATCTGGGGGCGGCTAGGGCGGTATTGGTGGGCGTGGCATCCAAACTTTTGGTGCAGTTTTTGGGGGGTCATCATCAGCTAAATTGGCACCAAATTTGGTGGCTCTAGCTCAAAAACTGTGGGAGCTATAGGCTTTTTTGACTTTAAATTGCGGGGGGCTGGGGCGGAATGGGTGGGCGTGGCTCCAAAATTTTTGATGCAGTTTTTTTGGGGTTGCTTTTAGCTATCTTCCCTCCAAATTTGGTAGTTCTAGCTGTAAGTATGTGCGAAATATGTGGATTTATCGGTTTTGAGTTATCGAATTTATCGTTTTTCCAGCCCCCCAGTTATCGTAGAACCCCCATCTTGACACTTTAATTTACTATCCCATAGATAAAGAGAATTGGAAAGTTTCAAGTCTCTAGCTTGAAGGGTGTGGAAAATACTTGCAACCATACGGACGGACAGACGGACAGACGGACAGACACCATGACGGACATTCCACAAAACCAATATACTCTTTACCTTCGGTATCGAGTATAAACATAGTGCCGCATAGTTAATTTTGGCTATGCCAAGACTATGATACCCTTCACACAGGCAAATCAATACTCCCCCCTCTTATGTTTCTGTGCAGTTGTTGGTGATTTTTCGCTAATATTTTTACTCTTGAGCGTCATTTACTTGTTCGTGTGAGACAAAAACAACATATTGACATGTAGGTACTTGAAAGTGCACGACAGAGAAAACAATTGATAGTACGATATGGTAAATTTCTATGGTGGCTATGTCGTAGAATGCTCCGATCGAAATGAAATTTCATAGTGAACAAACCCGACATGATCTAAGCAATCTGTGAAAGTTTCATCAAGATCGGTTCAGCAGTTTGGCCGGAAATCGTGTTGATATGGTAAATTTATATGGTGGCTATATCGTAGAATGCTCCGATCGGGATGAAATTTCATAGTGAACAAACCCGACATGATCTTAGCAATCTGTGAAAGTTTCATCAAGATCGGTTCAGCAGTTTAGCCGGAAATCGTGTTGAAACAGACAGACGGACAGACGGACGGACAGACGGAAATCAATTCCTGAGCTCGACCTGATCATTTTGATATATAGTTTATGGGGTCTCCCATCATTCCTTTAAGGCGTTACAGGTTCATGACAAAGTCAATATACCCTGTGAAGGGTATAATCAAATAAAACTAAGCAGTCTGAATATTCTATTAAATTAATATAAGTGGGTATATTAAATTTTATTGAATTCTATACTTTGTATAGACGCTGTAACGTTGTACAGTGACTTATTTTGACTTATTTTGAAGTATTTATTTATTTATAATACTTACTTTAAATTAAGTTGTTAATTTGTTTTGTTGTTTTTTTTTAACAAAATGAATAAGTCGATTTTAGACTTAATAATTGAAGCAACATTATAAATAGTTGTCTTCTATTTTGCATATTATATAATAGTTATATATACGCTGCTTTAGTGCATTTAAAAATCAAATATCACAGTCTGGTGTGAGAGCTTGAGCCATACGCACGTACCTCCGCTTTATCGCAACACAAAGCAAATACCAAATTAAAACAACGAGTAATCTAAATAAAACAAAATTAAGAGACGAAGAGGCGTCGCACAGTGGCGCCATTTGAGTTTTTTCGTTGCAAAAATCATAACTTTTGAACCAAATAAGATAATCGATCAACTTAAAAAGCATCTGATAGATGATTACTCAACCTATAAAATAAGCATTTGAAATGAATTCTACGATTTTTGGGTGCCTATTTATGGGTATGCAAAGTTGAAATTTGTGAAAAAACGAATTTTACGGGAAGGAAAAAACATATTTTTTAAATTTTTTGATTTTTATTGTTGAATTTTAATGGTTTCTATAATTTAAAATTAATATTAAAATAATTAAAAATAATTTTTTTTTTATTTTTTTTTATTTCATTTTTTTTTTTGTTAAGTATTCATCACAAGCCGTAAAAGATGGTACATTTAAAAGAGAAATCATCTCTGCATTATACGTATGTTCTAATTCTTTTCGTGACTTAACATGCCTCAGTGATGAAATTAGTGGATCTGAAGATGCTGCTAACATGTTGAAGAGGTCCTCATTTTGTCTCACCCTTGATGCTTTGAAAGTGTTTAGCAATCTGTATTTTTTATAAAATTTATTTAATGATTCCTGTGCTTCTTCAGATTGCCTCCATTGCAAGCTGATCTAACTTGCCAACTTTTTCTGCGGATATAATTCTGCTAGGTTAGGTTAGGTTAGAGCGGTAGTGGGCAGGTGAGAGACCCTTCCACTCACTTAGGCCAATTGTTGGCCCATTGTGATGCCGCGATGGACTGCGTCCACAACTCCGTCTACCCGAGAACAGGTTGTGTGATACTATTTGAGAGGGCGTGGTTCCAGCCCGAAGCATGAATAAAGGAGAGAATACTCTTGGGGGTGGTGTTCGCTATCTCTGAGAGGTCTGTTAGGAAATAGGAACCGAGAAAGCGATTTCTATTTTTGCAGAGTGCAGGACAGTCGCAGAAAAGATGGGAAACAGTTTCCTCCTCTTCCTCGTCCCGACAGCTTCTGCAGAAATCGTTAGAAGGGGCTAGTAGTCTCGCTGCATGAGATCCCACTAGCCAGTGCCCCGTAACAGCCCTCACTACGGAGGCACAACCTGATCTATTTAGGTGGATTAGGCTTGAAGAGCGCTTTTTACAGCGCGTTGGCCATGTCTGTCTGGCTATATTGCATCTACCGGTGGTGTGTTGCCACCTTTTATTTGCTTCGCGTTCGAAATGCTCGCGAATCTTAAGTTTACAGCTGGCCATGGGCATGCCCAAACCCTCCTTATCCGAGAGGAGGGGCATGGTAGTACCATGTCTTGCCAGCTCATCCGCCCTACAATTGCCCTCGATGCCTTTGTGACCGGGCACCCATATGAGGTAGAGATCGAACTGCTCTGCCATCTCTTGCAGAGATTTGCGGCAGTTTGTGACGGATATCGAGTTCGACGATATCGCGTTGAGCGATTTGATAGCTGCTTGGCTATCAGAAAAGATGCAGATTTTGGCTGCAGAGCGTTCAATTCCTTGTAAGGATTGAGCGCTTCTTGTATAGCGGTGATTTCTGCCTGGAAAACACTGCAATGGTCAGGTATATTAAAGGAATTATTTATGGACAGTTCTTCGCAGAAGACACCTCCCCCTACCCGGTTGTCTAGCTTTGAACCGTCCGTAAAAATTCTAATTGAGTCTGTCGGCCCTAGTATCCCTTCTCTCCACTCTTCCCTCGATGGGATAATTGAGTGGAAAGAAGTATTTAGAAACTCCTGAGGGCAGCAGTAGTCAGTTGCTGGGGGAAGAAGCGAGTTTCCATTGAGAATACTTGAGTGACCGTGTGTCTGTGCGGTCCACTGGTTTGTTTCCCTCATGCGAAGTGCTGAGAGGGTTGCTACTAGTTTGCCCATCTGGTCGATAGGCAAAAGATTCAGTATATTATCGAGAGCCTCGTTAGGGGTTGTTCTGAGGGCTCCAGTGGCGGTCAGTCCTGCAGCGCGCTGCACCTTGCCTAGCAAGCGAATCGACTTTTTCTTTGAGAGTGTTGGCCACCATACTGATACTCCGTACAGTAGGATTGGCCGAATGATGGCCGTGTACAGCCACAGAGTTATGTGGGGGGCCATGCCCCATTTCAGTCCGATCGACTTTCTGCACGTGTAAAGAGCAACTAGGGCTTTCCTAACACGCTCTTCGGTGTTAAGATTCCAGTCCATTTTGCTGTCTAAAGTGAGCCCTAAGTATTTGGCTGATTTGCTGAAGGTTAGTACCACCCCGTCAAGGGTGGGCGGCCTAAGATTCGGGATTTTATATTTCCTAGTAAAGAGGACAAGATCAGTCTTCGCTGGGTTCAGTCCAAGTCCGTTTTTCTTTGCCCAAGTGGACAGAGTGCGCAGCACTACGGTCATGCGTTCGCACAGGGTTTGGGGGAATTTTCCCGAGAAAACAATCGCAACATCATCCGCATAGGCAATCACCCTGCAGCCACCTCCCTCAATGGAGCGCAGCAGAGGATTTACTGCCACGTTCCAAAGGAGAGGAGAGAGAACTCCACCTTGAGGGGTGCCTCTGCAGACGGACCTGGAGATTGTCGTGGAACCGAGAGTTGACCTGACGATCATGCATCTTAGCAGTTGATCGATCAGATGCACAGCACGGTGCCCGACACCCAGATCCGTTAGCGCCTCTGTGATTGCCTCTGGGTTGACGTTGTTGAAAGCACCCTCTATGTCAAGGAAGGCGACTAGAGAATAATCCTTCTGGTGAAGCGATTTTTCCACTGTGGAGATTACAGCATGAAGTGCTGTTTCCGTGGATTTGCCTTTTTGATACGCATGTTGCGCACGGGAGAATTGATGTGTCGGTATCGAATTCCTTAAGTGAAGGCCCAGCACCCTTTCAAAGGTCTTGAGTAGAAAGGATGTTAGGCTTATTGGACGAAAGTCCTTGGGAGTTGTGTGGGAGGCTTTGCCCGCCTTTAGAATGAAGACGACTTTGGATTCAAGCCAGGGCTTTGGGATGAGTCCAGTCGTCCAGACTCCAGTGAAAATTTGTAGGAGCCAGTTTAAGGCAGTCTCACCTGCATGCTGCAGTTGGGCTGGAAAGATGCCGTCTGGCCCTGGGGATTTGATGGGCATGAAGCTGTTGATAGCCCATGAGATTAATTCTTTAGTCAGGAAGTTTGTGGAAGGTCTATCCATATGAACCCCTGTGTTTGTCTGTGGGATTGCTACTGCTGAGCAGCCCGGAAAATGAGTTTCCATCAAGAGTTCTAAGGACTCAGAGCTGGACGAAGTCCATGAGCCATCTGGTTTTTTGAGAAAACCTACCGATGGGGTGGTTTGAGAAAGAACTTTTCTGAGCCTTGCGGCCTCTGTGGTACTTTCGATATTAGAGCAGAATGTCTGCCATGAGGAGCGTTTAGCGTGTCTGAGTGCCTTCTTATAGGAGGCGAGGCTGGTTTTGTAGAGACTCCATGACTGGTCATCTCCGAGAGACCTAGCTTTATTAAAAAGCTTGCGTGATGTCTTACGCAGCTCACCCAGTTGGGGAGACCACCATGGTGGCTTAGTCTTACCTCTGGGTTTGCTACGGGGGCACGACTCGTTTAGGGCGGACTCGCATGCCTCCGTAAGCTTTTTTATAAGTAGGTCTGTGGTTTCAGTAGTGGGGTTTCCCAGTGGGGGGGACTCAGGGACGAGAGTGTTTAAGTGATTTTTGAAAGTGGACCAGTTTGTACGTCTAACATTCTGGTGCCATTTGGGCTTGGGTACGTCGAACGACAAGACTATTTCGATATATCTATGGTCTGAGAAGGAGTGCTCGTCTAGCACTCTCCATCTTGTTAGTTTGCTACAGAGGGAGGTTGAGACTAGCGTAATATCTAGTACTTCTTCCCTGTTCTTTGTAATGAAGGTTGGGTCGTTGCCCGTATTACAAATCATGAGGTTAGTGGACAGAATGTAGTTAAAAAGCAACTCACCCCGTTCATTTGTGTCAGTGCTTCCCCACTGATGATGATGGGCGTTGGCGTCACACCCAATTATGAGGTCGGTGTGCGTGGTTTCGCTGTCGGTCACCAACCCTTGCAGGAGTGGATGTGGGAATGGCCCTTGGTGGTCATGGGCCAAGTATGTTGAGCAAACTCTCACATTCCCAGCCTTCAACTCCAGGCAGACAGCTGTGTTGTCTCCATCGCTGTAGTTAGGGAGCAAAAATATATTTAGGTGTTTTTTTGCTAGAATGCAGGTGCGAATTTTACCTTTATTTTGGGCTACTATTAGCTTATAGTCTTTGGTCCCCAGTCCAGTCACCTTGCCACCACAGACCCAAGGTTCCTGGATGAGGACAACGTCTGCTCCACATTGGCTTATGCGGAGCAGCAGAGCGGCCGCCGCCGCTTTGCAGTGGTGGAGGTTAATCTGAAGAAGTCTTAGTGACATCTTCAGGCCGACACTCCACCACTGTCCTGTTCGCTTCCTCGTCCGTGTCATCCAAGTCAAGGGACTCTTCACTGAAGCTCGCTAGCTTGGCCATGTCATGGGCCAATTCAGAGCCCTCTGAGTGGTAGCCGGCCTCCTTCCCATCTGCCGACTCCATACCAGGGTCTTGACAGGGGGCACCATTGTCTGTGGTACCCACTGCTACAGGCCGGTTGACACAATTGTCTGTAGTGTCAACCGGTTTATCAGGGAGCTCCTCGTCTGCTGCCGAGAGCTTGTTGGTGTCGGTTTTATAGACGCGGATAGCTACGGTTTTGAAGCCGTAGTAAGCCGCGCCATCCGAACCCGCTAGTGCCTCCGCCGATCTCTCGTTGATTATGAGGATCACCTGCCTCGAGTTGCCTTCTGGCTCGTCGACTTTGGCGACCCTCCAATCAGCTGTGTCAAGCGTGGGATTGCTCAGCTGGAAGATTTTCAGGACCTTTTCGGGGTCCTCGGGCTTGGCAGAAACCCATACCCTGGCGCGAGGTCTACTGGGCACATCCTTCCAGTCCACCGCCTCCAGTTTCGCGCCAGGGTAGATCTCTCCCAGCATTGCAACCGCCTTCTTATACAGCCCGGCAGATCGCTCATCCTCACAAGCTATTGCTTTAATGTTGCCCTGATGCCAGCCTGCATCAGAGCAACGGGGGGGGGGGACCCATGAATTCTGTCATGAGGTCGACGAACCTGTCCTGCAGCTCATTTTCGATAATCCCCCACCGATTCCTGGGGATATGACCCTCATTGTGGCCCCTGTCAAGGACCCCAATGACAATCTTCTCCCTTGTGGCTTCGGCGAAAGATTTCGTCAACGGCTGCGGACGAGGTGGAGGAGGTCTAATCCGCTTTGCTTGCGGGGCCGAATCCTCAACGGACCGCTGGCGTTTCTGCTTGGACTTGGCAGAGGACGCTGGGGGGGCTGGCTTGAAATTCGGGATGATTTTTCTGGCCCACTCCACTAGTCGGACCTCATCCGGTGATGCGGGCTGAGCGGACAGACTTTTTCCGAGAATGTCGGCTGCGCGCCTACGGTCCTGGAAGGACGCTTTGACTCCCTCAAGAGCAACGGATTTTGTGGTGTTGCCCGTTGGCGCTACCGTCCTGGGTGCCGAGTTGGCAACCTTTGGTTGCACACCACTTGCACCAGGAGCGGTGCTGGGCAGACCACCGAAGTGGGATGACGGCTGGCTTAACCGTTTTCCACTTATGCCGCTGGTGGGCTTGTGGACGTCTGCTAGCTTACCAGACGTGGGGGTGTTTCCACCGACAGAGGGATTGGCTTGTTCTCCCGGGTTTGAGAGTGTCCCGGTCACTGTGTCTTTGCTTTTATTTATAGATTTCATATATGAATCCCACGAGTAGACGGGAAGGACGGTCACCCGCGACATAGCCCGTGTATCGCGGGAAGCCTAATTTAAACTGGAGGTCGGCAGGTATCCAGAGTTCGCAAAGTAGAGACCGAGCACCCCCTCGGCCACGAATCCCTCGGCACAATGCTGTTCCACCTTGGATTGGGGTAATTTTATAGAGTTTTCTTCTCTCGCCCGACTACAATTGGTCAGCACCCTTGGCAGAGACATGACCGTACCAAGGATCTGCTTCCAGCCGCCCTCGCGTGGAGAGTATAGTCGCACTACCAATTGTGAGCCGTAAGGACGGAGCGCACGGCATCAACGTACACACAAATTTTCAGTATGCATGGACGTGTGATGTCAGTACGCTTTATCCCCTTGTTGCTCCAATCGGCTGACGGCCATATATAATATATATATATAATTCTGCTAACAGTGATGCTGTTTTTGAAGCATATTCTCCATACTTGGCAGAATTAACTTTTTCCTTGCAGTTCAAAACATTTAAGATCGTTCCCAATCTCTTAACGATTTGGTTGTTTATCCTTGTGATTTGAGTTACAGCTTCATCATTTTCAAAAAATCTCCTTGAAGTGTTTCCATCGTTTGAGTTTCCGTATCCGTACTTGGGGCAGTCTACTTTAAGTCCAACTTGTTTGAAAAACGCATCCTGTATTCGCTTCTTTCTGATATTTTCCTTATCTTTGTTTGATGTGTTTTCGTCAAAGTTTTCATCCTCTTGTGGAAGCGTATACGCTAATTTCAGCAAGAACTCCATACACCTTATTCTTGCTTGCAAGGGTGAGATCCCAAACTCATAATTTTCTTCATTTGCAGAATCACTTAAATTGTCGAAGTTTTTTTGCGTCTTTTTGCAAATTGGGCATGACAAAGTTGACCTTCTGTTTGTCAGTTCGTTGACCACTTTTCCGTTACATTCAATGTATTTTCTGTATTTGGTGCGTACCTGGTAATTTATTTGTATATCCTGTAACTGCACCTGAATTTAGGGACCAGGATTTGACAAATGATCTCAGGTAAGCATTACAGAATGAAAAACAAAAATCATGTATCTTAGCAAAAACGAACGAAACAACAACAATAAGAATGGGTTTTCACGGTTATATGTCATAAATTGCCCAAAAATGCATGCAACATATTTTTGGAACTATGTCTTTTTTCACTATTTTATATCTAAAACAAGTAAAAAGGCTCTAGTCGGGAGAGCCCGACTAGAAGATACCCTGAACCCAGTTGCAATAAATATGTAAATTAAATTTATATTTGACTTTGGTATACTGACTTAACTTCAATCGATAAAATTAGATATCTCCGGTGTTTCTTAACCGATTTGGACGAATTTTTCAGAAAAATTCTATCGTTACCCATTATTTCAACCCTCATTTTTACATTTTCCAAATTCGATATTTTATTGTTATCGATATTATGTGTATATCGGAAACCAGAATAGCTATCGATAATTTGAAGCAAACTTGTTCTGCTCATGGTATAGGAGAACTTTAATACAAAATCAGAAGTCTCTAGCTCTTGTAGTCTCTGAGATACACGCGTTCATACAGACGGACAGACGGACAGACAGACGGACAGACGGACAGACGGACATGGCTATATCGTCTCGGCTGTTGATGCTGATCAAGAATATATCGACTTCATGGGGTCGGAGATGCTTCCTTCTGCCTGTTACATACTTTTGCACAAAACCATTATACCCTTATTTACCCATTTTATGGGTTAAGGGTATAAAAATGAAGTTGGGCCCCTTACAAAATGTAATAAAAGTCTTAAATAAAAACATTCTGTATTATAGGGATGAACAGTGTAAACTCTTCCCAAAGCTGAATCTCTTTTAACTCCAGGAAAATTTTGCAAATCATGCCCTCGTTTTTTTCTTTGAAATTCTTTATTGTTCCATGTAAAATACGATGAAACTTCACAATATAGGAGCGTTCTTGCAAACTCATCACGTGTGCAAAGCTCAAAGAAGGCTAGCAAAGTGGTTTTGGATGTAGTGCTGAATCTGTCAAGTAATTGTTGCGGATTATTGGGGTTAAAATATATCCGTTGACCATTTTCTAAATGAACAGCTAAGTGTGTAATAGCCGAAAAACGTTCATGTATGGGAAACTACTTATATAACGGCCACTTTCTTAAATATTAATTTCATTACGTTGGTCTTCAAGAGTAAATGATGCTTGATCACTGCCCTTGTTAACATATTTACAAATGTATTTAATAGACTTTACAGAACTACAATACTCAACATTTATTTGAGCTTCAAATGTTCTCAATAGTACACAGTTATAAGGCACAACCCAACGATTATCTATGCAATTACCATTTATATTAATTGCAATACCACCATCTTCTATCGCTCTTCTACGATATAGAGGGTAACTATCTTTTCCAGTCACAGTTTCTTTAAGTAATTCTCGAGGAAACCTTTTGGTACATTTTCCATTTTTCATGCATGGCGATTTATTATTAAATGCACCGCAAGGACCATGAATCATATTTGACTTAACAATGTTAAATAACAAAGGATCCTCATCTGCGTTTGTTATTTCGGCACAGATAATTTAATCGATTTTATCTGGTCTTATTTTATTTTCTAACCAAAGTAGAATATGTATATGTGGTAAACCCCGCTTTTGCCATTCCACAGAGTACATGAAACATTGCACGCTTCCAAACAAAGAACCTTTTGTCAACAGTGACATTAAAGCCTTAACTTTTAAATGAAAAACTCGAGCTATAATATCGTGACGATCATGCGATTTTTGACCCGGTAATAAAACACTTTTGATGTCATTCCATTGTGGATTGCATGTGAATGTTATGAAAAGATCTGGTCGCCCATAATGGCGAACATATGTCATAGCATATTGAGTCTTTTCATGCATATATCATGCAGAGCTTGTAAAAGAAGATGGTAAAATTAACATCTGACCAAGTTGAGCTGCGACAACATCTTGTTGGCCTATTGCATCTTGTAGATGCGAATAAAAGCGAATATAATTTAATCTTTCTGTTTCAATTTTAGCATACATATCAACCAAGAACTGACTAAAAAGGGAACGACAATAAATTAAATGATTTATCTCAGATTGACGAATCATTATTTTATAGCTGTAAAAGCTTAACGCAGATATCATTTTTTTTGGTTCCTCTTTTTTTAATAATGGATTCCATTGTGGTATATCCACTGAACAGCCATCTTCGCCATAAGGAAATAGCAAAGGGTACTGAAAGGCATCGTAAGATCGATGAACCTCACTTATACGATGTAATCTATTATTATGGCTTCCAATAATAATATCGCGCTTTTCAAATTGCTGACCAACAATAACTAAAGCTACTTCGCTTGATTGAGGTGCATTGTAAAGCACTTTGTGAGCACCAGCGGGTGTTCGATCAGCATGTATAATCAATTTATAGTCTTTAGTACTTGTTGGTATTTTATTGAGAGCCATTTTTTTAGCCATAACGATTATGCTGATGAAACATACATTGAAGATCCTTTACTACGCTTAAATCAACATTTGAAATATTTTTGCAACGTAGTTGGTTTCCTTTTCATCATCACCAACAAAATAAATTTGAAGAAACTGCATTTCTTCATTTGGCAAAGGTCGGACACTACCAATTAAGTGATACACTTGTCCTTGGACTTTAAAGGTTGACCAACTTTCATTTATAATTTTTTTACTTCCAAAAGAAGTCATTTGAAAGCAGCTGTTATACTTTCTTATACGATCAATGAAATGATCATGCTTTGGATGTCCACCAATTATTAAGCTTTTAAGTGGATCAGGCAAACTTTCATTTTGTGAAAGTTTAACTTTTCCTGCCTTGCAACAGATACCCAAAGGCTCATTTTTCCATTTTAAAGCATTACAATGTTTGCATATCAAATTCATTCTACCAAGTTGAGTAATTTTATCTGACTTATAAGCTATTTCAAAATAATAGTTTAGGCCAGACATGGCTTTAACACTCCATGCACGCAAACGCCTTTCTTGACGTGCATCAGGATTATTAGCCTAATGTCTTCTCACTACAACTCTATGAGCTTCAGGATTATTAGCCTGATCTCTTCTCACTACAACTCTAATAACATCAGGATTATTAACACGATATCTTTATGATGCTTCTATGCGCTTACCGCTACTGATATCACTATTTTTTTCAAATGAACGTTTTTTTTACCTTTTTTTCTGTTTTGCCGGTGAATCGACTACGTCTTTTAACAGGATTTTTAACATTTTCAGTTATACATTCACTTGACGTATCAGAATCTTGAGTTAATACTTCCTCTAAAGGAATATAAACATCAAAATGTCCATTCATTAATGGACCGGTAAAACGCAATCTTTTTACAGGATGCATATTATTTCCGAATGCTTGTAATAAATTTCCATTCTGAAAAACTTGAAAATTTACAGCAAAAATTTCTGCTGCTGCTTGAAGCTCACATGCAGTACCATAAGTATATGAGAATGACATAGCGCACTCATATTGTTCAGAAGAGCTATAACACTCTCCATTTAAGTTTATGCTGAAGCAAGCCAAAGTTTGCCAGTTGGTTACAACATGTTCAAAAATATTTTGGCGTGTGGTGCCATGGAAGCCTTGCCTACCAAATAAAAGGTAGGAAATAGATCTAAAAAGACAGGCTCCATCACCAATTATGGCAACAACTGAATGCGGCACCAAAACACCACTAATATCTAAAGCTTCAATAGACATATTTTAATTTGGCTGTGAGTCAATTGACTTCACTGTAAAACGATTGTTACAACGTTACAGTGTCTATACGTAGGTATAGAATTCAATAAAATTGAATATACCAACTTATATTAAATTAATAGAATATTCGGACTGCTTAGTTTTATTTGATTTTTAAATGCACTAAAGCAACGTCTATATAACTATAATATAATATGCAAAATAGAAGACAACTATATATAATGTTGCTTCAATTATTAAGTCGAAAATCGACTTAATTTTCTTGTGGTTAAAAAACAACAAAAGAAATTAAAATACGTTGATCGTTATTTAAATATTTAAATAATAGCAATTCAATTTTATTATAACTTATCATAAAATACGTATTTAAAATGAACTTATATATATACGTAATTTTAAAGGAATTTATATATAGTGTATAGTATATAATACGAAAATCAGAATATTGAAAAACTCACTGATTCAAAAAGTAACATTCGCTTTTATTATTATCCTTAATATAAACAATATTAAAAAATTCACTGAAACGAAAATTAACTTTCTTTGTTCACATTAAATATGAACTAAAATACAAAACCAATTCTCTTACCATTGTATGCAAAGACATAATGTTGGAAAGAGCATTACAGTTATTCCTCTAAGCAACAGACACCGAGCTCTAACATACAACGCTTGCAACGGAGAGCTAGGTATGGGTGGTGCAAATTAGGCAATGCCATTCCCTTAACTGCAGCCTCTAAGTTTGGCAAGCTTAGCTTAGTGAGTGCGGAGGAGATAGGGATATTAAAATTTATGTTTGACATGCAGAGCGCGCGCATAAACAAAAGAGTGAGCGTAAATAACAACAAAGACGCATGATTGCATTCAAATTATTTTATATGAGCGACGCGCGCGCTGATTAAGCTTTAAGCCGCTCTTTGTGATGCAGACATGCATATATTCCCTCAGATGTGCATGCTGCTTGCAGTGAGTACCATAAACAGTCATATTTCTTCTTCTATATTCTTCTCTCTGTTCTCTTACTGTGGCTACAAAATATAAGAAAACTTTGTTTTGAAAGCAATCGATGTGTAAAATATTAAATTTTTTTATACCCTGAACCATGAAATGGATAAACAAGTAAGAAGGCTCTTGTCGGGAGAGCCCGACTAGAAGATACCCTGAACCCAGTTGCAATAAATATGTAAATTAAATTTATATTTGACTTTGGTATACTGACTTAACTTCAATCGATAAAATTAGATATCTCCGGTGTTTCTTAACCGATTTGGACGAATTTTTCAGAAAAATTCTATCGTTACCCATTATTTCAACCCTCATTGTTACATTTTCCAAATTCGATATTTTATTGTTATCGATATTATGTGTATATCGGAAACCAGAATAGTTATCGATAATTTGAAGCAAACTTGTTCTGCTCATGGTATAGGAGAACTTTAATACAAAATCAGAAGTCTCTAGCTCTTGTAGTCTCTGAGATACACGCGTTCATACAGACGGACAGACGGACAGACAGACGGACAGACGGACAGACGGACATGGCTATATCGTCTCGGCTGTTGATGCTGATCAAGAATATATATACTTTATGGGGTCGGAGATGCTTCCTTCTGCCTGTTACATACTTTTGCACAAAACCATTATACCCTTATTTACCCATTTTATGGGTTAAGGGTATAAAAAGGGTATAATTGTTTTGAGCAGGCAGAAAGAAGCATCTCCAACCCCATATAAAATATATATATTCTTGATCAGCATCAACAGCCATGTCGATATAGCCATGACCTTCTGTCCTTCTGTCCGTCCGTCCGTCCGTATGTATGAACGCGTCAAAGACTAAAAGAGCTAGAGACTTCAAAACATAACTTCTCCTAAGCCATAGGCAGATCAACTTTATTTCAAACTATCTATATTTATTATTGCTTTCAATATACATATGGAATCGATAACGAAAAAATCTCGAATTAAGAAAGTTTAAAAATAGAAGTTGAAACTATGGATAACTTTGTAACTTCCATGAAAATTTTATCCAAATCGGTTAAGAAACACTGGAGATATTTTAGATAAAAGTTAAAGTTAAGAAAAACTCACTTCTGCAAGTCATTTTAAGTTATATATGTCAATAGTCAAACAGAATACGTAAAGTTGAAGAAATATTTAAACATTTCGACAAAATTATATAATATGTCAATAGAAACAAACAGAATAAGTAAATTTGAAGAAACATTTAAAAATGTTGGCAAAATGGGTATAGTAGATGCAAAATCGATAGTAAATAACTCCGACCTAAAATTAATAAAAATACTCATTGCCATTATTTTTAGAATAATGATAGGGCATCTATTATATAAATTGTACAAACTACCCAATAGATGCATTAAAAAACGCTATCAAATTCAGGCAAATGACCTAGACAAAAACAAATTAATTCATTAATTAAAATATAAATATATATTATTTTATATTATATTATTATATATCGAATACAAATATATAAATATTTGAGTGACAATTTCTATATATATAAACTAGTAAGTGGCCCGCTTACTTCGCTGCGCGGATAGTTTACATAAATTTTAGCAATAGAAGATAGATACAAAATAAATAAATTAGAAAATATTTCACAAAATATTAAAGCAAAGTATTTAATATTCTCTTTTCCACGCCACCATTGAGGTAGAGAATCAGGCGCGTAATTTTTTATTGTGGGTTCCCCAGTAGGCCTTATCCACTTATTGAATTGAATTTGCAATTATTAACAATTGTTAAGAGCTTCTTTATAAACGATATTGGTTGTTTTTCCGTCAGGTGCTAATACAAATAAACTTTTTGGTGAACTGACTCTTGAGCAGGCTACATAAAATTGGCCATGAGAAAAACAGTCGTGTCTTAAGTCTAGTCCGGCTAATTTAAGAGTTTGTCCCTGTGATTTATTAATTGTTAAGGCAAAGCAAACTTTTAAAGGAATTTGCAATCTCTTAAATATAATTGGCAATTTAGAATCAGAAGGTATTAGTGGAATTCTCGGTATAAAAACCGTTTCCCCTATACCATAGCCAGTAAAGATAATTGCTTCGACAACATTCTTATGAAGGACTTTAACTTGCAATCTTGTACCGTTGCACAGTTTTGGCGGCTTCAAGTTGCGAATCAACATTACAGTTGAACCAATCTTTAAAGTTAATTTATGTTGAGGCAGGCCAGCCGGATTTAATGAATTAAGAAACTCGACGGGGTAATGAACTGCATCTTCGATTTTAGTCAGAGAATCAATAGAGTTATATGTAATTTCTTCACTTTGAAATGATTTTAATAAAACCTCGTTTATTTCCAATGCATTCCCATTTCTCGCAGTCAAAATAGCACGTTCTGAAAACTGTTCGAGTGATTTTTGAGAGATATTTGTAATATCCGGAAATATTTTTAGAGTTAGCTCTTCAATACTTTTCACAACATGACACAAAGTGGATGGTAAAGTTATTTTGCGATCATGGGTTGGAAATAATCCGTTTTTTATATTAAGAAGCATTTCTGCAAATTCAACAGCTATGCTATCACCTTTTAAGTGCACTCGCAAATTCTTCGTTAATGCAATTTTCTGTATTTTGGGCCACAAAATTGAAGACTTTAAGCACGCATTTATTTCATCTGCTCTTGTTCCTCTGGGGATCACTGGAAGAGTTTGTCGAAAATCACCAGCTAAGAGAACAGTTATGCCACCCATTAAGTATTCACTATCTCGAATGTCTTTCAAAGATCGATCTACAGCTTCAAAAGCACCTTTATGGGCCATAGTACACGCATCCCAAACAATAAGCTTGCAATCTTTGAGCACAGCAGCAATATTAGATTGCTTTGAAATTGAGCAATGTGGTGTTTCTAAATGAATCAAATTAAATGGAATCTTAAGTGTAGAATGCGCTGTGCGACCACTATTTAGTAAAGTGGCTGCGATACCGGAAGAAGCAACGGCCAATGCAATTTTTTTGCTTTGCCGTACCTTTGCCAATAATAAATTTAAAAGATACGTTTTACCTGTTCCACCAGGTGCATCTAAAAAATAGATTTCTCCCTCTTCTGCTTCAACGCTATGTAGTATCTTTTCGTATACTTGTTTTTGCTCAGCAGCAAGGAGTAGCTCATTATTAACAACAAAATTATCGCAGTTTTCATAATTTGTTTCTCTATGATATTCAATATTTGGAACAATTTCCTCGGATCTAATTGGTAGTGGAAGTCCATAATAAGTCAAGTTTTGACCACCAATAGACAGTACAATATCTTCAATGTAAATAAGACATTTATTTAATACATTATTCACAACACTTTCATCAATATTTCTGTCTTGTGAAAAATGAAAGGCTCTTATAATATCTTCTGAGAAACTCTCTTTATAAGTATTCCAAAGTTTAAGAGCATCTGAAATTTGACAAAATACTAACATTATTGCAAAAAGTTCTCTCAGTTTTGTAGGATTTTGACATATGACAGCATCGGCTATAGTTGAATCCCAGTGCTTATCATCTTCTAGTAATCCTAGAGCTTTACACGCCAATTGAAATGATGCGTATGCTACAGAATGTAATAAAAGTCTTAAATAAAAACATTGTGTATTATTAGGATGAATAGTGTAAACTCTTCCCAAAGCTGAATCTCTTTTAACTCCAGGAAAATTTGGCACATCATGCCCTCGTTTTTTTCTTTGAAATTCTTTATTGTTCCATGTAAAATACGATGGAACTTCACAATATAGGAGCGTTCTTGCAAACTCATCACGTGTGCATAGCTCAAAGAAGGCTAGCAAAAAGGTTTTGGGCGTAGTGCTTAATCTGTCAAGTAATTGTTCCGTTGATCATTTTCTAAATGAAAAGCTAAGTGTGTAATAGCCGGAAAACGTTCATGTATGGGAAATGCAAGGATTCTCCATACCGCTTCTGAGCTACTTATATAACGGCCACTTTCGTACATATTAATTTCATTACGTTGGTCTTCAAGAGTAAATGATGCTTGATCACTGCCCTTGTTAACATATTTACAAATGTATTTAATAGACTTTACAGAACTACAATACTCAACATTTATGTGAGCTTCAAATGTTCTCAATAGTACACAGTTATAAGGCACAACCCAACGATTATCTATGCAATTACCATTTATATTAATTGCATTACCACCATCTTCTATCGCTCTTCTACGATATAGAGGGTAACTATCTTTTCCAGTCACAGTTTCTTTAAGTAATTCTCGAGGAAACCTTTTGGTACATTTTCCATTTTTCATGCATGGCAATAAACCCCGCTTTTGCCATTCCACAGAGTACATGAAACATTGCACGCTTCCAAACAAATAACCTTTTATCAATAGTGACATTAAAGCCTTAAAATTTAAATCAAAAACTCGAGCTATAATATCGTGACGATCATGCGATTTTTGACCCGGTAATAAAACACTTTTGATGTCATTCCATTGTGGATTGCATGTGAATGTTATGAAAAGATCTGGTCGCCCATAATGGCGAACATATGTCATAGCATCTTGAGTCTTTTCATGCATACATCGTGCAGAGCTTGTAAAAGAAGATGGTAAAATTACCATCTGACCAAGTTGAGCTGCGACAACATCTTGTTGGCCTATTGCATCTTGTAGATGCGAATAGCAGCGAATATAATTTAATTTTTCTGTTTCAATTTTAGCATACATATCAACCAAAAACTGACTAAAAACGGAACGACAATAAATTAAATGATTTATTTCAGATTGACGAATCAATATTTTATAGCTGTAAAAGCTTAACGCAGATATCATTTTTTTTGGTTCCTCTTTTTTATACCCTTAACCCATAAAATGGGTAAATAAGGGTATAATGGTTTTGTGCAAAAGTATGTAACAGGCAGAAGGAAGCATCTCCGACCCTATAAAGTATATATATTCTTGATCAGCATCAACAGCCGAGACGATATAGCCATGTCCGTCTGTCCGTCTGTCTGTCCGTCTGTCCGTCTGTCCGTCTGTCTGTCTGTATGAACGCGTGGATCTCAGAGACTACAAGAGCTAGAGACTTCTGATTTTGTATTTAAGTTCTCCTATAGCATGAGCAGAACAAGTTTGCTTCAAATTATCGATAACTATTCTGGTTTCCGATATACACATAATATCGATAACAATAAAATATCGAATTTGGAAAATCTAAAAATGAGGGTTGAAGTTATGGATAATGATAGAACTTTTCTGAAAATTTCGTCCAAATCAGTTAAGGAACACCGGAGATATCGAATTTAATCGATTGAAGCTAAGTTAGTTAGTTAGTTGGCTCTGCTGTTTATATACGTGTGGGATTTGCGTGTGATGATTTTTTATTTTGCGTGTGATAGTATTTTTATTTTTGGGATGGTATTTTTATACTCGTTACCGAAGGTCAAGAGTATATTGAGTTTGTGCAATGTCCGTCATGGTGTCCGTCCGTCTGTCCGTCTGTATGTTCGCAACTTTTTTCCACACCCTTCAAGCTAGAGACTCGAAACTTTCCAATTCTCTTTATCTATGGGATAGTAAATTAAAGTGTCAAGATTGGGGTTCTACGATAACTGGGGGGCTGACAAATCGATAAATTCGATAACTCAAAACCGATAAATCCACATATTTCGCACGTTTATAAAGCTAGAACTACAAAGCAGATAGCTACTAACACCGGAGATATTGAACTTAATCGATGGAAGCTAAGCCAGTTTACCAAAGTCTTATATAAATTAAATATATTTATTGCAACTGGGTTCAGGGTATCTTCTAGTCGGGCTCTCCCGACTAGAGCCTTCTTACTTGTTTAATAATGGATTCCATTGTGGTATATCCACTGAACAGCCATCTTCGCCATAAGGAAATAGCAAAGGGTACTGAAAGGCATCGTAAAATCGATGAACCTCACTTATACGATGTAATATATTATTATGGCTTTCAATAATAATATCGCGCTTTTCAAATTGCTGACCAACAATAACTAAAGCTACTTCGCTTGATTGAGGTGCATTGTAAAGCCCTTTGTGAGCACCAGCGGGTGTTCGATCAGCATGTATAATCAATTTATAGTCTTAGTACTTGTTGGTATTTTATTGAGAGCCATTTTTTTTAGCCATAACGATTATGCTGATGAAACATACATTGAAGATCCTTTACTACGCTTAAATCAACATTTGAAATATTTTTGCAACGTAGTTGGTTTCCTTTTCATCATCACCAACAAAATAAATTTGAAGAAACTGCATTTCTTCATTTGGCAAAGGTCGGACACTACCAATTAAGTGATACACTTGTCCTTGGACTTAAAAGGTTGACCAACTTTCATTTATAATTTTTTTACTTCCAAAAGAAGTCATTTGAAAGCAGCTGTTATACTTTCTTATACGATCAATGAAATGATCATGCTTTGGATGTCCACCAATTATTAAGCTTTTAAGTGGATCAGGCAAACTTTCATTTTGTGAAAGTTTAACTTTTCCTGCCTTGCAACAGATACCCAAAGGCTCATTTTTCCATTTTAAAGCATTACAATGTTTGCATATCAAATTCATTCTACCAAGTTGAGTAATTTTATCTGACTTATAAGCTATTTCAAAATAATAGTTTAGGCCAGACATGGCTTTAACACTCCATGCACGCAAACGCCTTTCTTGACGTGCATCAGGATTATTAGCCTAATGTCTTCTCACTACAACTCTATGAGCTTCAGGATTATTAGCCTGATCTCTTCTCACTACAACTTTAATAACATCAGGATTATTAACACGATATCTTTTTGATGCTTCTATGCGCTTACTGCTACTGATATCACTATTTTTTTCAAATGAACGTTTTTTTTACCTTTTTTTCTGTTTTGCCGGTGAATCGACTACGTCTTTTAACAGGATTTTTAACATTTTCAGTTATACATTCACTTGACGTATCAGAATCTTGAGTTAATACTTCCTCTAAAGGAATATAAACATCAAAATGTCCATTCATTAATGGACCGGTAAAACGCAATCTCTTTACAGGATGCATATTTTTTCCGAATGCTTGTAATAAATTTCCATTCTAAAAAACTTGGAAATTTACAGCAAAAATTTCTGCTGCTGCTTGAAGCTCACATGCAGTACCATAAGTACCATATATGAGTATGACATAGCGCACTCATATTGTTCAGAAGAGCTATAACACTCTCCATTTAAGTTTATGCTGAAGCAAGCCAAAGTTTGCCAGTTGGTTACAACATGTTCAACAATATTTTGGCGTGTGGTGCCATGGAAGCCTTGCCTACCAAATAAAAGGTAGGAAATAGATCTAAAAAGACAGGCTCCATCACCAATTATGGCAACAACTGAATGCCGCACCAAAACACCACTAATATCTAAAGCTTCAATAGACATATTTTAATTTGGCTGTGAGTCAATTGACTTCACTGTAAAACGATTGTTACAACGTTACAGTGTCTATACGTAAGTATAGAATTCAATAAAATTGAATATACCAACTTATATTAATTTAATAGAATATTCGGACTGCTTAGTTTTATTTGATTTTTAAATGCACTAAAGCAGCGTTTATAAAACTATAATATAATATGCAAAATAGAAGACAACTATATATAATGTTGCTTCAATTATTAAGTCGAAAATCGAATTATTAATTTTGTTGAAAAAAAAAACAACAAAACAATTAACAACTTAATTTAGAGTAAGTATTATAATTAAATAAATACTTCAAAATAAGTCAAAACTTGACTTTACTGTACAACGTTACAGCGTTTATACAAAGTATAGAATTCAATAAAATTGAATATGCCAACTTATATTATTTTAATAGAATATTCAGACTGCTAAGTTTTATTTGATTTTTAAATGCACTAAAGCAGCGTCTATATAACTATTATATAATATGCAAAATAGAAGACAAGTATTATAATGTTGTTTCAATTATTAAGTCTAAAATCGACTTATTAATTTTGTTGAAAAAAAAAAAACAACAAAACAAATTAAAAACTTAATTTAAAGTAAGTATCATAAATAAATAAATACTTCAAAATAAGTCAAAAATTTACTTCACTGTACAACGTTACAGCGTCTATACAAAGTATAGAATTCAATAAAATTGAATTTACCAACTTATATTAATTTAATAGAATATTCATACTGCTTAGTTTTATTTGATTTTTAAATGCGCTAAAGCAGCGTCTATATAGGTTAGGTTAGGTTATGCCGGCTGGCACTCCCAGGGGGAGCGCCACACATAGACCGCTGAAGGGTCCTTAGTGAGGCCGGTTTTTAGAGGTGTTGAGGGCTATCCCGATGGACTACCTCTCTAAGTGGTGTCCAGCTGGGTAAGCGTACTTCGGGCAAATGCCAGAAGCTTGTTGGGTTCCCGCTTACTGGCTTCATCGAGTGAAGCTAGAAGGGGAGCATGTAGATAGCGTAGTCTTTGTGCTGCCAGTGCGGGGAAGCTGCACAGGAGATGCTCAAGCGTTTCTTTGACACCAGAAACGTTGCATTTACGGCATTCGTCGTTGTCAGTAATGCCTAGCCTTTTCGCGTGTACTGCGGTTAGGCAGTGGCCTGTGAAGAGACCTACCAGCCTTCGGCAGTCATGCCTTTTTAGCATTAGTGCATATTTCGTTAGTTTCTCGTCGTAGGTTTTGCACATTATTCTTGAGATTCTGCAGTCGGAGGTGTATGTCCACCTTCGTACTGCTGTGTCCCGTGCCTGTGTCTCCATATAGGAGTGTAACGTTCGCAGGGAGATCGGGACATCAACAATGTCACTGTTGAGTCCCGTTGCACCTTGCTTAGCCAGAGTGTCCGCTGTTTCGTTGCCCTCGAAGCCCTGGTGGCTTGGAATCCAGTAAATGCGCACTTTTTTAACGGTGCCGAGTGCATCTAGCGTTTCCCTGCACGCCAGGACATTCCGAGAGCTTATGTGGTGAGCCTGTAGGGCTTTGATTGCCGCCTGGCTATCTACGAATATGTTCACCATGTCCTGCGTTGTATTCGTTTTTAAGACTACTTCTGCTGCTTTCCTGATTGCGAATATCTCCGCTTGGAATATGCTCTAGTGGTCCGGGAGTTTGTAAGACAGGCTCATGGGTGGTTCGGCGCAGTATACTGCTGCGCCGACTCCCTCCATCATTTTTGAGCCGTCTGTATATACGTTGATGGCCGTCTGCTCAGCTCCTGAGCGCCAATCATCTTTTCCTAGGAGCGTGGGCGTATAGTTAAAATTGTTTCTTTGGATCATATAGTCTGTTTCGACTTGGATCCCTCTTCCAATTATACTATGCCCGTAGTTGAGTATCTTCATGTTGCCTATCGTGCAAAGACGTTGAGCAGTCTTTTTTGCTGTTAGGCGTGCCTGTATGTCCACGGGGTTGACATTAAGTATTGTCTGTAGTGCTTTGGTTGGTGTTGTCCTCAGCGCCCCTGTGATGCATATAAGTGCATGTCGCTGAGTTTTTTCCATATAATATCGTGACGATCATGCGATTTTTGACCCGGTAATAAAACACTTTTGATGTCATTCCATTGTGGATTGCATGTGAATGTTATGAAAAGATCTGGTCGCCCATAATGGCGAACATATGTCATAGCATCTTGAGTCTTTTCATGCATACATCGTGCAGAGCTTGTAAAAGAAGATGGTAAAATTACCATCTGACCAAGTTGAGCTGCGACAACATCTTGTTGGCCTATTGCATCTTGTAGATGCGAATAGCAGCGAATATAATTTAATTTTTCTGTTTCAATTTTAGCATACATATCAACCAAAAACTGACTAAAAACGGAACGACAATAAATTAAATGATTTATTTCAGATTGACGAATCAATATTTTATAGCTGTAAAAGCTTAACGCAGATATCATTTTTTTTGGTTCCTCTTTTTTATACCCTTAACCCATAAAATGGGTAAATAAGGGTATAATGGTTTTGTGCAAAAGTATGTAACAGGCAGAAGGAAGCATCTCCGACCCTATAAAGTATATATATTCTTGATCAGCATCAACAGCCGAGACGATATAGCCATGTCCGTCTGTCCGTCTGTCTGTCCGTCTGTCCGTCTGTCTGTCTGTATGAACGCGTGGATCTCAGAGACTACAAGAGCTAGAGACTTCTGATTTTGTATTTAAGTTCTCCTATAGCATGAGCAGAACAAGTTTGCTTCAAATTATCGATAACTATTCTGGTTTCCGATATACACATAATATCGATAACAATAAAATATCGAATTTGGAAAATCTAAAAATGAGGGTTGAAGTTATGGATAATGATAGAACTTTTCTGAAAATTTCGTCCAAATCAGTTAAGGAACACCGGAGATATCGAATTTAATCGATTGAAGCTAAGTTAGTTAGTTAGTTGGCTCTGCTGTTTATATACGTGTGGGATTTGCGTGTGATGATTTTTTATTTTTGCGTGTGATAGTATTTTTATTTTTGGGATGGTATTTTTATACTCGTTACCGAAGGTCAAGAGTATATTGAGTTTGTGCAATGTCCGTCATGGTGTCCGTCCGTCTGTCCGTCTGTATGTTCGCAACTTTTTTCCACACCCTTCAAGCTAGAGACTCGAAACTTTCCAATTCTCTTTATCTATGGGATAGTAAATTAAAGTGTCAAGATTGGGGTTCTACGATAACTGGGGGGCTGACAAATCGATAAATTCGATAACTCAAAACCGATAAATCCACATATTTCGCACGTTTATAAAGCTAGAACTACAAAGCAGATAGCTACTAACACCGGAGATATTGAACTTAATCGATGGAAGCTAAGCCAGTTTACCAAAGTCTTATATAAATTAAATATATTTATTGCAACTGGGTTCAGGGTATCTTCTAGTCGGGCTCTCCCGACTAGAGCCTTCTTACTTGTTTAATAATGGATTCCATTGTGGTATATCCACTGAACAGCCATCTTCGCCATAAGGAAATAGCAAAGGGTACTGAAAGGCATCGTAAAATCGATGAACCTCACTTATACGATGTAATATATTATTATGGCTTTCAATAATAATATCGCGCTTTTCAAATTGCTGACCAACAATAACTAAAGCTACTTCGCTTGATTGAGGTGCATTGTAAAGCCCTTTGTGAGCACCAGCGGGTGTTCGATCAGCATGTATAATCAATTTATAGTCTTTAGTACTTGTTGGTATTTTATTGAGAGCCATTTTTTTTAGCCATAACGATTATGCTGATGAAACATACATTGAAGATCCTTTACTACGCTTAAATCAACATTTGAAATATTTTTGCAACGTAGTTGGTTTCCTTTTCATCATCACCAACAAAATAAATTTGAAGAAACTGCATTTCTTCATTTGGCAAAGGTCGGACACTACCAATTAAGTGATACACTTGTCCTTGGACTTAAAAGGTTGACCAACTTTCATTTATAATTTTTTTACTTCCAAAAGAAGTCATTTGAAAGCAGCTGTTATACTTTCTTATACGATCAATGAAATGATCATGCTTTGGATGTCCACCAATTATTAAGCTTTTAAGTGGATCAGGCAAACTTTCATTTTGTGAAAGTTTAACTTTTCCTGCCTTGCAACAGATACCCAAAGGCTCATTTTTCCATTTTAAAGCATTACAATGTTTGCATATAAAATTCATTCTACCAAGTTGAGTAATTTTATCTGACTTGTAAGCTATTTCAAAATCATAGTTTAAGCCAGACATGGCTTTAACACTCCATGCACGCAAACGCCTTTCTTGACGTGCATCAGGATTATTAGCCTAATGTCTTCTCACTACAACTCTATGAGCTTCAGGATTATTAGCCTGATCTCTTCTCACTACAACTCTAATAACATCAGGATTATTAACACGATATCTTTTTGATGCTTCTATGCGCTTACTGCTACTGATATCACTATTTTTTTCAAATGAACGTTTTTTTTACCTTTTTTTCTGTTTTGCCGGTGAATCGACTACGTCTTTTAACAGGATTTTTAACATTTTCAGTTATACATTCACTTGACGTATCAGAATCTTGAGTTAATACTTCCTCTAAAGGAATATAAACATCAAAATGTCCATTCATTAATGGACCGGTAAAACGCAATCTCTTTACAGGATGCATATTTTTTCCGAATGCTGTAATAAATTCCATTCTAAAAAACTTGGAAATTTACAGCAAAAATTTCTGCTGCTGCTTGAAGCTCACATGCAGTACCATAAGTACCATATATGAGTATGACATAGCGCACTCATATTGTTCAGAAGAGCTATAACACTCTCCATTTAAGTTTATGCTGAAGCAAGCCAAAGTTTGCCAGTTGGTTACAACATGTTCAACAATATTTTGGCGTGTGGTGCCATGGAAGCCTTGCCTACCAAATAAAAGGTAGGAAATAGATCTAAAAAGACAGGCTCCATCACCAATTATGGCAACAACTGAATGCCGCACCAAAACACCACTAATATCTAAAGCTTCAATAGACATATTTTAATTTGGCTGTGAGTCAATTGACTTCACTGTAAAACGATTGTTACAACGTTACAGTGTCTATACGTAAGTATAGAATTCAATAAAATTGAATATACCAACTTATATTAATTTAATAGAATATTCGGACTGCTTAGTTTTATTTGATTTTTAAATGCACTAAAGCAGCGTTTATAAAACTATAATATAATATGCAAAATAGAAGACAACTATATATAATGTTGCTTCAATTATTAAGTCGAAAATCGAATTATTAATTTTGTTGAAAAAAAAAACAACAAAACAAATTAACAACTTAATTTAGAGTAAGTATTATAATTAAATAAATACTTCAAAATAAGTCAAAACTTGACTTTACTGTACAACGTTACAGCGTTTATACAAAGTATAGAATTCAATAAAATTGAATATGCCAACTTATATTATTTTAATAGAATATTCAGACTGCTAAGTTTTATTTGATTTTTAAATGCACTAAAGCAGCGTCTATATAACTATTATATAATATGCAAAATAGAAGACAAGTATTTATAATGTTGTTTCAATTATTAAGTCTAAAATCGACTTATTAATTTTGTTGAAAAAAAAAAAACAACAAAACAAATTAAAAACTTAATTTAAAGTAAGTATCATAAATAAATAAATACTTCAAAATAAGTCAAAAATTTACTTCACTGTACAACGTTACAGCGTCTATACAAAGTATAGAATTCAATAAAATTGAATTTACCAACTTATATTAATTTAATAGAATATTCATACTGCTTAGTTTTATTTGATTTTTAAATGCGCTAAAGCAGCGTCTATATAGGTTAGGTTAGGTTATGCCGGCTGGCACTCCCAGGGGGAGCGCCACACATAGACCGCTGAAGGGTCCTTAGTGAGGCCGGTTTTTAGAGGTGTTGAGGGCTATCCCGATGGACTACCTCTCTAAGTGGTGTCCAGCTGGGTAAGCGTACTTCGGGCAAATGCCAGAAGCTTGTTGGGTTCCCGCTTACTGGCTTCATCGAGTGAAGCTAGAAGGGGAGCATGTAGATAGCGTAGTCTTTGTGCTGCCAGTGCGGGGAAGCTGCACAGGAGATGCTCAAGCGTTTCTTTGACACCAGAAACGTTGCATTTACGGCATTCGTCGTTGTCAGTAATGCCTAGCCTTTTCGCGTGTACTGCGGTTAGGCAGTGGCCTGTGAAGAGACCTACCAGCCTTCGGCAGTCATGCCTTTTTAGCATTAGTGCATATTTCGTTAGTTTCTCGTCGTAGGTTTTGCACATTATTCTTGAGATTCTGCAGTCGGAGGTGTATGTCCACCTTCGTACTGCTGTGTCCCGTGCCTGTGTCTCCATATAGGAGTGTAACGTTCGCAGGGAGATCGGGACATCAACAATGTCACTGTTGAGTCCCGTTGCACCTTGCTTAGCCAGAGTGTCCGCTGTTTCGTTGCCCTCGAAGCCCTGGTGGCTTGGAATCCAGTAAATGCGCACTTTTTTAACGGTGCCGAGTGCATCTAGCGTTTCCCTGCACGCCAGGACATTCCGAGAGCTTATGTGGTGAGCCTGTAGGGCTTTGATTGCCGCCTGGCTATCTACGAATATGTTCACCATGTCCTGCGTTGTATTCGTTTTTAAGACTACTTCTGCTGCTTTCCTGATTGCGAATATCTCCGCTTGGAATATGCTCTAGTGGTCCGGGAGTTTGTAAGACAGGCTCATGGGTGGTTCGGCGCAGTATACTGCTGCGCCGACTCCCTCCATCATTTTTGAGCCGTCTGTATATACGTTGATGGCCGTCTGCTCAGCTCCTGAGCGCCAATCATCTTTTCCTAGGAGCGTGGGCGTATAGTTAAAATTGTTTCTTTGGATCATATAGTCTGTTTCGACTTGGATCCCTCTTCCAATTATACTATGCCCGTAGTTGAGTATCTTCATGTTGCCTATCGTGCAAAGACGTTGAGCAGTCTTTTTTGCTGTTAGGCGTGCCTGTATGTCCACGGGGTTGACATTAAGTATTGTCTGTAGTGCTTTGGTTGGTGTTGTCCTCAGCGCCCCTGTGATGCATATAAGTGCATGTCGCTGAGTTTTTCCATTCGTTTTAGGTATGTGGATTTCTCTGTGGCTTCCCACCATACCAGTATTCCGTAGAGTAGTATGGGGCGCACAATCGAGATGAGAATCCAGTGTGTCAGTCGTGGTGAGTCCCCAAGTGCTACCCAACATCTTTTGCGATGTATAAAGTGCATTGGTGGCTTTCTTCACCCTTTCCTCCACATTGAGCTTCCAACTCAACTTGCTATCCAATACTATCCCTAGGTATTTGATACTCTCTTTCGGTATCAGTGCCTTATCGTTTATTTTTGGTGGAGTCCAGCGAGGTACCTTGTATCTCTTTGTGAAGAGAATGAGGTCCGTCTTGTCCGCGTTGATGCTTAGACCGGCTTCCATGGCCCATTCTAGTATCTCTTTAAGTGTGTGATCCATGACAGAGCTGATTGTCGATGGACACTTGCCTGTGATAATTATGCTTATGTCGCCTGCATAGGCAGTTATCTTCGGGGCTTTCCGTTTGAATTTTTTAAGAAGTCCGTTTACCACCAAGTTCCACAGTAGGGGTGAGAGCACTCCTCCTTGGGGATTGCCACACTTGGCTTCCCTGATTGCGGTAGTGGTTCCCCATTCCGCTAGTATTCTCCTGCTGCTCAGTAAGCTCTGAACCCAAGAGTATACTGCTACTGCTGGGGTCACAGCTCTTAGGCTGTGCATTATGTGCATTATTGCTATGGTAGCTACAAGGGAGTGTAGCGCTGTTTCCACCGACTTGCCCTTTGTGTATGCGTGTTGGTTCTGCTCTAGAGTCATTTCTGTATTCTCTCTGATGTGGAGATCTATCAGCTTTTCTAGAGTTTTCAGGAGGAACGAAGTCAGGCTAATGGGTCTGAAGTCCTTCGGCAGCACGTGGCTACATTTTCCAGCTTTTGGCAGGAAAATTACCCGTGCTGTCCTCCAGGCCTCCAGCACATAGCCATACCTAAGACAACCTCTGAATATTTCCATCAGCCATGGAGTGATCACATGTTTGACCTTCTGCATCATGGCCGGGAATATTCCGTCTGGACCTGGTGATTTGTAGCTCTCAAAGGAGTCTATCGCCCACATTATCCGTCGCGTTGTCGTGATACCTTCCGGAATTTCCACTGTTGTGGTTGGGTGTATCGATTGCGTGTTTGCGTTGAATTCAGTGCAGTTAGGGAAATGCGCCTCCAGGAGCACATTTGCCGCATCTTCACTGCTTTCCGTCCATCTGCCGTCTTCGGTTTTTAGTTGGCTTTGTACAGTCTGTTGGCGAGCTAGCAGTTTCCTTAACCTTGCGGTGTCGGCTGTCTTCTCAATGCCTGAGCAGATGTTTTGCCATGCGCGTCTTTTGGCTACTCGTACTTTTTTCTTAAAGTCACGGAGCCGTATTTTGTATTCGATCCATACTAGCTCTTCTTCCGCTTGTTTTGCGAGTTTGAAGAGTTCTAGTACGTCTTTCCTTATTCCTTTGAGTTCTGGAGTCCACCACGGGGGCGTGTGTCTCTTCTTCTCTTGGGATGGTCTGCACGTTTTATTGTAGGCTGCCACTAGATTTTTGTTGAGTGTCTCTAGGGACTTCTCTAAATTTTTTGTGGAGACTATATTGGGTGGTCGTGGAAGATTTCCTTCAACCTCTTTAACGAACTGCTCCCAGTCCGTATTTCGCGGGTTCTAAACACATTTTTCTTCACTATTCGTTCAAAGTTTACCCGGAATTGAATGTACCTGTGGTCCGAGAAGGAATGTCTACTAAGGACTCTCCAATCCTGAGCCACGGTATTCGTTACCGACGCAAGAGTTATATCTAAGACGTTAGATGAGGTAGGGCCAACAAATGTTGGTTCATCTCCCTCGTTTACTATCTTAAGATTAGTCTGTAATATGAAATCAAGCAGTGACTCACCTCTTTCGTTAATATCTCTGCTTCCCCATACCGTGTGATGAGCGTTGGCGTCAGCTCCGATGGTGAGGGCCTGCTTCTTAGAGTCGGCCTCTGTCACCAGTCGAGTGAGCTCTTGAGGGGGCGCTTCGGTGTCGTGCGCCATGTAGCAGGATGCCATTAGGATTGGCTCATCTCTGCCACCTTCTAGTGCGACCACAGTGAGGTCGTCAGTGCTGTAATTAGACAATAAGTAAGCATAGATACCTTTCCTTACTAGGATTGCGGTCCTTGCTCTACTCACTGTTGTTGGGTGGAATATGTTGTAGTTGGGAGTCTTTAGTCCAGAAACCTTGTTGCCTGAGGCTATCCAGGGCTCCTGGACCAAGGCTACATCGGCGAGCCCTGTCTCCAGGGTTAACAGGAGCTCCGCCGATGCCAACTTGCTCTTATGTAAATTGATTGGGATGACCCTCAGCTCCATAATTGGCTGTGGCATCTTCCACGGATGGGACTTCCACCACGGTACTGTCCGCATCCTCGTCATCTTCTATTTCCAGGCTCTTGGTTGCGAGTGTGACCTCCGCCAGGTCTTTCTCCACCTCACCCGCCTCCAGCGTATTCGTATTTTTGTCGTCGGGGTGGCGCTTTTTGAGACGTAGGTATACGCTACCCACGCCCCACGCCATCTTCCCGAACCTTCCATATAGCAAATCGTCGGCCTCCTTATTGATCTGGATCACCATTTGCTGACCCTTGCTATCGGGCTTCGCAACGTGGATCACCTTCCAATCGACAGTTGGCACGTCCGGATTTTGCCATAGCAGTAGCTGCAGTGCCTGGTCCGCTGGTACGACCCGCGGGAAAAGTACTTTTGCCTTTGGTAGGGACGGAATGCAAGTTCTGTCCACTACCTCCAGCTTGGCACCCTCCCACGGAGCGTCCAGAGCAGCCACGACACCGGTGACCCACTTCAGAGTGTGGTCATCCTTGCAGCTCAGGATTTTAACGCCTGAGAGCCAGCCCGCTCCATCAAAAGAGATGGGTAGCGAGTCCGGTTCGCCCATACGACTCAGAAGCGCGTTGAACAGTAGCTCGTCCACCTTCTTCCACTGCTCTGGCTTCATCTTGCCGTTTGGGTCGCTCCGGTCGATGAGCGCGACGACAAGATGTCGCCTCGCCACATCACTGGCCGTCAGTTTTGCTTGCGTCACTGGCTTTTTGCAGGGCCGCTTGCTGGCTGGCACCTCTGCTTTAGCGGTTTCAGCGGAGTGCTGGCGTTTGACGGCCAAACTCTCTTCCACCTTGTTGGCAAAACTGACGTTCTCAGACGCCATGTTTTTCCTCTGTTCGAAATGAGCCCTGCCCTCTTCAGTCCTTTCGTCGGCCCACTTCTGCTGGCGGATCTCATCTTGTGTGAGTTCTCGCTTGCAGTTAGCGAGCCGAGCCCGGATTTTTAAGGCGGACTTGTCCTTGGCTTTGGCTTTCAATCCCTCCTTTGACCTTTTGAGCCCGACCCTACTGGGGGTGCTGGTGCTCGCCGGGCCTGGAAGACATTGAGAAACCGGTTTTCGAGTCCCTTCCTGTGATTCGTAATCCGAGTCTCCTTGGACTGCGGTATCGCGCCACATTTTGGGTGTATTTTTGGCAGTAGCTATGCAACCGTCCTGGCCTGCTCCAACCAGTACGGAGGGTGGGTTGCTGGCGACACGCAGAGAGGATTTCTGCCCCCCGTGCCCGCCGGTGGTAGCACCCTTTTCCACCGACGTTTGGGTTAACATCCCAACCCGTGTTTGACCCTTAGTCACCTCCATTTGATTTTTATTTCTGGGAAGTCTACCCATAGCATTTTATCCTTACTGCCAAGGACCTCGAACCATGGTTTGCTCTACGCCCTCGCTGTGCCGAAGCTTTTGAGTGGTGTAGACTTCACCTTAGCTAGACATAGTACTACCTCTCCACAGGCAAGTAGGTTCGTAGTACATTCGTTTGTTTTGGGGCATGACGACATCTGCTTCGGTTAGCCCCTCGCCTTCGCAGTGCCGAAGCCTTTGAATGGTTTGGGGTTCACTTTTAGCTAGACGCCGTCCTGTCCCTCCGCAAGGCAAATAGCACCTGGTACCCCTCGTTTGTCTCGAGGTAGCACGATGCCCATTGCCCAGACGGCACCCTCGTGGAGGGTTCAGTTGAGGATTTTCGCCAGCCAGCGTCTATATAACTATAATATAATATGCAAAATAGAAGACAACTATATATAATGTTGCTTCAATTATTAAGTCGAAAATCGACTTAATTTTCTTGTGTTTAAAAAAACAACAAAAGAAATTAAAATACGTTGATCGTTATTTAAATATTTAAATAATAGCAATTCAATTTTATTATAACTTATCATAAAATACGTATTTAAAATGAACTTTTATGCATACGTAATTTTAAAGGAATGTATATATAGTGTATAGTATATAATACGAAAATCAGAATATTGAAAAATTCACTGATTCAAAAAGAAACTTTCGATTTTATTATTATCCTTAATATAAACAATATTAAAAAATTCACTGAAACGAAAATTAACTTTCTTTGTTCACATTAAAGGCCTGTACGCATGAGCCCCGTACAGCTCCCGTACCGTATACATGAGTTTTACGGACCTTAACGAGCAGTGTTAAAAAATGCACATATTGTGGCGGTTGGTTGATAACTTTATCTAAACTAACCGCAAGTGAAACTGTGTTTTGTGCACTTAAATTCAAAATAATGATTCACTACCAAAGCGCGCTACTTTTGTGATTGAGTACAACCAATAACGATATACTTATTGGTACAGCTAACGCCCTGCCTCTGGCGATTGTTAAAAAGAAGGCAGGCTGTAAAACCAAGACGCATTTTAGTGAACCCATATTTGATGGGCAGAGCTGAGATTACCAAAGATTATGCTAATCATAACTGAAACCACTCAAAAGACTCAAAGCAAATTCACCTTACTGATCTATACCCTATAATAGACCAGTGCCAGTAAAATAAACTTTATATGTAATTTAAATTGTATCTTATTAATTAATTAATATATTTTTATTCAATACTTCTTGCGCAGCATTGTCTGCCAAAACAATAAGAATGGCTCTATTTTAGCCTGAATCAGGCCAACTTTATTAAAATTTTTCAAAAAATTTATATGCCAGCTCTAGCCCGACAATTTCCAATTCTCTCCCACGCGCATTTAACGATTACTTTATTAAAGTGCAACTTGCTCGTAATGCCCCAAAAGACTGGCCGTCGTTCCATTGCCTTTATTAAAGCAATTTTCTCCGAATCCCTATTAAAATTTTCGAACCTACTTTTGTTTGCCGACATCTTGTTTCACTTTTAAGGCCCGTAAACAATTGCTGAACATTGATTCCATCAGTAACAACAGCACTGCTTTTATTTAACATTTTCATTGTTCAACACTAAGCTACTCCTTGTGACTAACAGAGCTGCATACCAGTGTTTCGTAATACGGCACGGGTGCTGTACGAGACTGTTTTTTTTATATGAAGTTTCTACGGTACGGGCGATGTACTAGCATCTGCGTAGAGGCCTTAAATATAAACTAAAATGCAAAACCAATTCTCTTACCATTGTATGCAAAAACATAATGTTGGAAAGAGCATTACAGTTATTCCTCTAAGCAACAGGCACCGAGCTCTAACATACAACGCTTGCACTTAAGAGCTAGGTATGGGTGGTGCAAATTAGGCAATGCCATTCCCTTAACTGCAGCCTCTTAGTTATGGCAAGCTTAGCTTAGTGAGTGCGGAGGAGATAGGGACATTAAAATTTATGTTTGACATGCAGAGCGCGCGCATAAACAAAAGAGTGAGCGTAAATAACAACAAAGACGCATGATTGCATTCAAATTATTTTATATCTAGCGGCAGTCATAAGAGCGACGCGCGCGCTGATTAAGCTTTAAGCCGCTCTTTGTGATGCAGACATGCATATATTCCCTCAGCTGTTCATGCTGCTTGCAGTGAGTACCATAAACAGTCATATTTCTTCTTCTTTGTTCTTCTCTCTGTTCTCTTACTGTGGCTACAAAATATAAGAAAACTTTTTTTTGAAAGCAATCGATGCGTAAAATATTAAATATTTTTATACCCTGAACCATGAAATGGTTAAAAAAAAAGGGTATAATTGTTTTGAGCAGGCAGAAAGAAGCATCTTCAACCCCACATAAAATATATATATTCTTGATCAGCATCAATAGCCATGACCTTCTGTCCTTCTGTCCGTCCGTTCGTCCGTATGTATGAACGCGTCAATCTCAAAGACTAAAAGACCTAGAGACTTCAAATTTGGAACATAACTTCTCCTTAGCCATAGGCAGATCAACTTTATTTCAAATGATCGATAACTATTCTTGCTTTCAATATACATATGGAATCGATAACGAAAAAATCTCGAATTAAGAAAGTTTAAAAATAGAAGTTGAAACTATGGATAACTTCCATGAAAATTTGATCCAAATCGGTTAAGAAACACTGGAGATATTTTAGATTAAAGTTAATGTCAAGAAAAACTCACTTCTGCAAGTCATTTAATACACGGGTTCAGGGTATCTTTGAGTCGGGATTTCTCGACTAAAACCTTCTTACTTGTTTTCAGATTCGCTCGCGCATCGCTCTTCATGTTCGGCGCTAGATGACAAATTATTTTTAAATCGCGCCTTCGTTGTTGGCTATTTCGGCTAATTCTCTTATCTATGCGCGCGCTCTGCAAGTCAAACAAAGAGCGTAGTATCGCTACCTTCTTCACACGCACTGAATCAATGCAAAACATATCTAAGAGGCTGCAGTTAAGTGAATTGTATATTGCCTTTAGCTTTAATTTTGTGTGTGCGGAGGAGGTAGGGTTATTAAACTTTATGATTGACATGCAAAGCGCGCACATAAAATAGAGAGTGAACGTAAATGAGCAACAACAAAGGAGCATGATCGGAGCGAGATGTCAAATTATCTGATTATCATAAGAGCAACACACGCGCTTATGTGAACGCCCTTTGCTTATTCAAAATTGTATATCAATAATATATCAATAAATGTTAGTGTGTTACGTTTTGTCTAAGTTATATAAGCAGCAATTAGGCGAATCCACCCCCAAAACATATTCTGGTGTGGGAAATTTTTCTAGACGCACCAAGTTTTGTTATGTTGTTGTTTTTTTTAAATCAATGACACCAACAAAAAGTAGCAGTGCGGGCCCAACAACAACACTGACAACATCAACAAACGCTACTTGGGTCGTAAATAAATTGTCAAAGGCACACAAATTTGAAAAAAAAGAATATGCACTGTGCGAAGTGATAGTACATGTACATAAAATTATGAAAATTATTTTCAAGCGCATTGTTCACTTAATTGTGTATGCACTTATTCATTAAGAAGCGGAAATCCTTTTTTTTTTTTGCAAGTGAACGAACCTTTTTTTATGACCTTGCTTGTGCGACGCGAAGGCGTCACTGCGTATTTGTTTTGTTTTTTTATTCTCGCTCGCGATCAAACTCTCAGCTTGTGCGACAATCAGGCGACAGTAGTGGAATGGGTACTTGTAATTGTAATTTGTTTTTTTAAATGGGTAAAAAGTGCTCCAAATCGTATGGGAGGTACTTGAAGGAGTTGTCCAAATAAAAATTCCCTTCTTAGTGCTCACCTCCTACCTGCATGGAAAATTGTGTGAAAATTTCAGCCTTCTAGCTCTTTTCGTTTAGGCTGTGGCTCTTCCATTATCATCAGGACAAACTCTTTTATATATATAGAGATAAACATACATATATGTTTTTGCACATTTTTATAACTTATTTTAAAACGAAATGGAATGGCAAAATATTAATGCCATGTTAATTTAAATAAAAGAACATTTTGACAAATCATACAATGCACAAAACGAACGAGACTATAAGTAGACACGCAACAGTACTACATAGTTGCATGTTTTAACCAAGCTCGTTCCCTGATACGTGACGATAAAGAAAAGTTAAATACGCAGCATTGGTCGTATGTATCGCCTTTCATTTTAGTTGATTATAGTAGATTAAAAACAAATTTAAATAGCATTGAATCAAAATATTCGCTAGACATAACTATACTTTCGATTTTGAATACTCCAACATTACTCGAGGAAGAAACTAACAAAGATTTAGATACAGTAAGCGAATCTGAAATCGCAAGCGGTTCAGATACACATATTAAAGAAGAAGATCTGGGCGACCTTACGATACCAGTGGTAATCACACCATCAAAACTATCTGAGTCTGAATCAGAGTCTATTACTGAAGTAAAAACTCTAAATATGGCCATGTCACCTTTAGAATTTCTTAAACTAGCCTCTTCACTCATGCCCGAGCTTAGTGGAAAGTCTGAGAATCTACAAAGAACACATGAAACTACAGCAGTCAATCTAATAAAAACTAAGCTCAAAGGCCATGTTCGAAACCTAATCAACACTGAACAAGCAATGTTGCCCATAATAGACAAACTAAAAAGCGGTATAAAAGGCGAATCAGCCAAAGCATTATCCGCTTAATTGTTCAATCTGCAGCAAAAGCAGAAGACGGCAAGTCAATATATTCAAGAAGTTGAACAGTTGACAAGGGCTTTGCAGTCAGCACATATGATTAACGGTGCATCGCAAGAATATGCCGAAGAACTAAGCCTACAAGTTGCTGTAAAATCAATAATAACAAACAGCACAATTGACGAAGTTAGGTCTGTAATGAAATCACGAAATTTCAATTCGATGAGTGAGATTACAACAATTCGTCGATAGTTGCACAGACGCAGTAAAACATCCAAATACAGTCCTATACGCTGCGCAGCAACAAAGATATAAACCTAACCAAGGGTATAACCGCGGAAGCTACCGTGGAAATTACCAAAAAACAGTAACAGACATAATTATAATAATAATTATAATAATTATGGCAACACCAGAAATAGAGGCCTATATAGAGGAAACTCTAGAGGCCGTGGTAACTCAAACAGAGGCCATAACAATAATAACGGCAATAACAATAATGTGAGAATTGCCCAGAATGCTTCGGGCAATAGCAATAGACAGCAAAAAGGTTCATTCGATTAATCTTAGTGTAAATATATTCGTAACATTCACAAACATACCTACAGGAAAGAAATTAATATCTTGATAGATACTGGTGCAGCCATATCACTTTTAAAAGACAATTCAGATACTTTTATGGACATAACATAGACATAGACAACGAAATACATATTCAGGGAATCAATCAAGGATAAATTCAATCTAAAGGAATGACGTCCTTAGAAATACAAATAACTAAATATATTATTCCACACAAATTCCATAATCAATCAACTTTTTCTATACCGTGTGATGGAATTTTAGGAATAGATTTTATTAAAAAATATAATTGTCAACTAGATTTCACACCTTCAAAAGACCTACTCATAATAAGACCAGATAATCTAAACTATCCAATATGTGTTCCCATAAATAACAGCTCTGGTAACAATACAATAGTGTTTCCAGCAAGATCCGAAGTTGTCCGAAAAATTTAGTTAACTTCAAATGAAGATAGCTAAGTAGATAGATTTTTGGGACACAAATGCACAGATAAGTGAATCTTACCGGATGACAAAAAGTTTGATGTTAAATTAAAATATCCAGTTCCACAGGACTCTGATATCGCTAGACGTTGTATATAGCATTTTGTAATTACTACAGACGATTCATCAAAAATTTCGCCAATTATTCTAGGCATATAACAAGATTAATTAAAAAGAATGTTCCATTTGAATAGACTGATTGATGTCAAAATGCATTTGAATATCTTAAAGCTCAATAAATAAAGCCTACTCTGTTACAATATCCAGATTTTACAAAAGAATTTTGTATAATCACAGATGCTAATAAGCAATAAAAATGAGCAATGCTAACACAAAACCACAATGCAACGCACCTTACAGTAGCTTACGCATCAAGAAAATTTACAAAAGGAGAAAGTAACAAGAGTACGACAGAACAAGAGTTAACAGCTATTTATTGGGCAATCACCAAATTTAGACCCTATATCTACGGAACTCACTTCATAGTAAAAACAGAACATAGACCACTTACATTTTTGTTTTCAATGACAAACCCCAGTTCTAAATTAAAGCGTATGAGATTTGAATTAGAGGAGTATAATTTTACAGTCGAGTACCTAAGAGGCAAAGATAATTTTGTAGCCGATGCATTGTAACGGATAACTATATCTGAACTAAAAGAAAGACAAAATAAAGTCCTGAAAGTCACTACCAGGTATCAAAGTAGACAAAAACTCTGCGCAGAAAACAATTAAGTAGAGATGCCAAGGAAATCTACTGAAATAGCTTCTCAGCCCAACGTATACGAAGTCATTAATAATGATGAAGTACCTAAAGTAGTGACCTTGCATATAAAAAATATGCTATGTTTCTTTAAACATGGTAATGTAATGTAATGTCGAACGAGGGTGGGCTTGCGCCCTTCAGCACTGCGACCCACAAGGATCTATTGTGCCCCCTTACCACTAGTTCACTTTTAATGTTCTCAGAAACTGAGTCAGACCAGTCCGCGGGATATGCATGAGGTCCTCCTCTCTGAGAATGTAGTTGCCTAACAGCTTTGCTCTATTACGTGCCAGGGCGGGGCAGTTTGTGATTAGGTGTTCCATTGATTCAACATCCTCCTCACAGAATCTACAAGTTCTGTTGCTAACAAGGCCCATCTTATGTAGATGGTCGTTGCAGGGAAAGTGGCCTTTTAACGCCCCACAAAGTGACCTAAGTTGTGATCTGTTTAAGGATAGAGCTACCTTTGCTCTTGCTGCATCAGGGCAAACATTTCTTTTTGAGTGCCTGAGACCCTCTAGATTGTTCCAGTGCATTATTTTCTTGTTTTATAGTCAGTTATATATGTCAGATTTGAGTTTGTTGTTTGAATAACCAAACATCAGACTTGGGCCTATAAACAGGGCTTCCGCTCCTAATTTAGCCCTTACATCCACGGCCTCATTACCTGAGTGACCTTCATGTCCTGGGACCCATACCAGAGAGACTCTATTATTGGTTGCCAGTACATTTAGCTCACGGTGGCATTCATATATAAAGTTTGAGCTATAGCTATAGCTGTTTAGTGCTTTAAGAGCTGCTTGACTGTCGGAGAGTATACTAATGTTAACTCCTACCAACCGTCTGCTTTTCAGTCTATATACCGCCTGTAAAATAGCGAAGAGCTCCGCCTGAAATACGGTACATTCAGCCTCAAGTGAGAGAGAGATGTGTGTGCGAGGACCCACTATGCCTGCTCCTACCCCTGATGCTGTCTTGGATCCATCTGTGAACCAGTTTTGTGCATCGTCATTTAGCCAAAATGGATTAGAAGTCCATTGCTCTCTTGTTGGAAAAATGACCTTGTAGTTTTTCGTGAAACTATGGATAGTTTGTCTTTGGTCTAGGGCTTTCGTTTTGTCAAGGATGTCCTCTACCCTATTCAATATACCTAGGTGTCCTCTAAGGTTGCCCTTCTGGTATTTGTTACCTACATAGAGTCCCAGAGCCTGCTTTACAGCCTCTTCCTCTATAGCTAGGTGTAAGAGAGTTAGGCTTAGAATTGCTTCCAGTCCTGATGTCGGGGTCGTCCTCAATGCCCCTGTGATACTTAGGCAAGCTAGCCTTTGTACCTTGTTGAGTTTGTTGATAGCGGTGCTTTGTGTGGCTTTTTCCCACCATACTGCCACCCCGTACAGAATCATCAGTCTAACCATTTGGGTGTACGCCCAGTGGACTATTCGTGGAGAAAGCCCCTCATGATTTGCCAAGCATCTGCTTGACAGCCCAGAGAGATCGAGTTGATTTTGTGGTTACTGCTCTAAGGTGTGCATTCCAAGTGAGTTTGCTATCCAGAGTTACCCCTAGATATTTTACCTCTGTACTCAGAGTCACAACTGTGTCACTAATTTAAGAATCCTTTTATTGGTGAAAGGGATTATGATGATCTTACTAGGGTTAATAGAGAGCTCCTATGAAGTGCACCAATTTACTGTTTATCGAGTGCACGTTGCATGAGGTCTGCTAGGATCCATTCATCTTTGCCCCTGATGATTACGGATATATCATCCGCATATCCTATCGTTTTGCACCCTTTTGCATTGAGAGACAGAACTAAGTTGTCTACTAGGAGTGACCAGGAGGTCAGGAGATAGAACACCGCCCTGTGGGCAGCCTTTTGAGGCATTGATGCTAGCCGAGGCAAGTCCAAGATCGGCCTTTATCAGTCTGCGGCATAGCATTGCCTTCACCCAGGCTACTACCTTAGGGTTTACCCCCCTGTTTGTCAGAGCCCGGCTCATCGAGTCAAAGTTTGCATTGTCGAAAGCACCCTATATGTCCATGAAGGCGCATAGGGCGACCCCCTTTGCGTCAATTGCTTTTTCTATGTCGGTTGTCAAATGATGCAGTGCCGTCACCGTGGATTTACCATTCTGGTAGGCGAATTGCAGTTTGTGAAGCGGGTTGGCTTCTAGTATGTCAGTTCTGACGTAGCAGTCTATCAGTTTCTCCATGGTCTTTAGCATGAAAGAGGAGAGACGGATTGGTCTGTATGATTTGGGAGAGCATGGTGGCTTGTCCCCGCCCTTAGGAATGAATATTACCTTTACAGCTCTCCAGGTCTTTGGAAAATATCCCAGCAAAAGGCTGGCACGATATATAGGAATCATTTTCCTAATGATGATCCCTTTGCCCTTAGATAACATGGCTGGAAATATGCCATCTGGACCAGGGGATTTGTAGGGTTTGAAGGAGTTAATTGCCCACTCTACCCTTTCGTAGCTAACTATATTTTTGATTATTGGTTCTTTGGTCCTTGTGTGCCTCAGTTCATCTGTATCAGGATCTCCCTCTGTGCTACAGAATGAACAGTCAGGAAAATGAGTTTTTAGAAGAACCTCTCGTTCGGGCCCTTCAGTGTCCCAATCGGTCCTCCACTGGCTTTTGATAGGGCTCTATAAAACCTTGCAGCTGAGGGTAAGTCCCTAAGGTCTTCACAGAAATTTCTCTATGAGGATCTCTTGGATTTCCTTAACTCCCTATTGTAATTAGTTAAGGATATCCTGTAGAGATCCCAATTATTGGTCCTTTTGGCCCTGTTGAATTCTGTCCCAGCTTCAATTTTTCAAGTCGTGAGCTCCACCAGGCGACTCTCTTGCTAGAAGTCTTAGCCCTTTGTGGACAGCAGTCATGGTATGAAAATTATAGTAAGAATGGATATTGGAGATTTATATACTAATAATGGAAATATTGATTTAGGACAACTATTTCCAAGGCTTGAAAAAGAAGCCGTTATATTGCAAATCTGCCAATTGAAAATGGCACCGTGGGAAAATATCTTTAAAATTTTTCAATCGATAATTTGGAAAATTATGGGCAACAAAATATTAAACACATTGAGAGTAGCGCTAATTAACCTGGTGGCCACATTAACAAATGTTAAAGAGAAGAAAGCTATATTGTCTACAATACATGATTATCCAGTATAAGGAGGTCATACAGGCATTGCAAAAACCTTGGCCAAGGTCGTGGTTTAACAGAGTACATCCAGAAATGTCAGAAATGTCAAGAAGCAAAATCAAAAAGCAAAATCATGTGATGTATCGATACCGACGCTTACAGACGCTTTTTTTCTTGTGCTCCACTATTTTCGCAAATTTATCGCGTTATATTTGATAAAATTGTCACAAAAACACAAAAATTAATAAACTAAGCACCGGCAAGAAATCCGTGTTTTAAAGTTTACAAAATAGCACAAAATCTTTGCTTTAAAAAAGGTTTTCAATAAACACACAAAGCGCAGCGCGGCTTAAGTAAACAAAAGCAACAATCAGTTGAGTGAAACTTGCACAACAGCTGAATAGACGCGGACCCAACACAACAATCTACCACAACGTCGCTAAGCTGACACACAGAAGTCACTCATTTACACCTCTCAACAAAACTTTTGTTTCACTACAAAAAAATAAAATAAACGATGTCATCTGCCAATAAGCGTGTCAGGGAAAATTCTACTGGCGACCTGAAGGCGACCAAGGGAGTTGATGCTGCGCTGATCACCCAGATCATCAGCCGAAAATTTGATGAGCAGGCTGAGAAAATTGCAGCAACTTTGAGGGAATCGGAGTCGCACATGCTGGCCGGGATAAACAAGCGTCTGGACGGCATGAGTGACGAAATTAAACTCCTGATGAAGCGGGTGCAGAAGTTGGAGCAGACCGTCGAAGATATTGATGGGCTCAAATCACAGGTATGCGCGTTAGAGGCCAAGCTCTCGACGCAAGCACGTGCTAGTGTAGCTAACGATCTTCGGCTACATGGCGTGCCGGTCACGGAAGGCGAATCGCTCAAGACTTTGTTTAACTCACTGTGCTTTGCCTTGGGGATAGCACCATCCCCGAAATTAAATGATATTTTTAGGGTCAGACAAGCCAAATCAGCTCACACCATCGCTGACCCTACAATAATAATTAAATTTAACAACACGACGGATAAACTAACTCTCGTTCGAGCGGCAGGCGAGTTTAGGCGGGCGACAAAACAACAACTAAGCCTGCAGTTGCTAGGCTTTGAATCAACTGCTCAAATATACTTAAATGAGCAGCTTACGAGAGAGGGGTATGCTATATTTAGAGAGGCAATAAAATTAAAAAAACAAAAGCTTCTAACAGCAGTATTCTGCCGTCGCGCAGAGGTATATGTAAAGCAGAGTGAGAGAGGAGAGGTGATCTGCGTTGACAGCTTTCAAAAGCTTTCACAACTGCAGAGCGCACGGGCCGTCGGGAGTGCTTCGGAGTCAACAGCTGGATAGTTTCACTATCAAATATATAGTATTAATTTATGTTATTTGTAATACATGTCTCTTAAGTGTAATTATTCTCTTATTAATAACCCTTTGTAAATTAAGTGCGCAACTAATTAGTTTTCTCTTACATTTTCTATTAAATGGTAGGTAACTTAAGTTCAACCAAAGCGAACAGCCATGCAATGGTTAGGATTCTGGGCAAGCAGAAAATTGGTCTTAAAATGTGTCATATCAATGCACAAAGCTTAGTGAATAAGGTAGAAGAATTTCGTTATATGTTTGTCAACTCAAATATAGATGTTGTTTGTGTGTCCGAAACGTGGTTTGTCCCTAATTTGAATGATTCGTATATTCTATGTGATGGTTATAATGTTTTCCGTTCAGATCGTATTGGTCATGCAGGGGGAGTGGCAATATTCGTAACTAAAAGACTGAAATGCAAAATAATATTTAAGCAACCATCTGAAAGCCAAGTGGAGTATATATTTTTAGAGCTTATGAATTTTGACTGTGATATTAAAATGCTAGTCGGCTGTATATACAGACCACATAAGAATATTGATTACTCTAACCTGATTGATTTAATAACTAACCTAACACTGACGTACACGGACATTATACTAACAGGTGACCTAAATAGTAACATATTAATAAAGCCACATCTACTAAATGAAATGGAATCAATAGGACTGAACCCTGTAAACATAATGCGTCGCGACGCATTTTTCGAAGACCACTAATACTTTATTAGATGTAATTTTTGTCAACAAACCAGAAAAAAATCTGCTATATGACCAAGTCTCAGTACCTGCTTTTTCAAAACATGATCTCTTATTTTTAACGTATGATATGCAAATTGACAGCAACATACAGACCTTCCAATACAGAGACTTTAAAAACATTGACTACACTAGTTTAATTGAAGATTGTCGTCTCTGTGATTGGAACACTTTATATTCCCTCCCGATGGTTGACACCCAACTAAATTTAATGAATTCAAATATTGGCTATCTTTACAATAAATTTGTACCATTTAAAACTAGCACTGTAAAGCCGGTTATCGCGACTTGGTTTAATAGTCAAATAAGAAGTGCAATTAAAGAGAGAAATGAGGCTTACGACAAGTGGAAACGCTATAAAACGGAAAGTTGTAATATAATTTTTAAAGCAGCCCGACGTAGAGTTAATACTTTGATATCAAATGCCAAGAGAAACTATTACGGTGATAAATTCAAAAGTGCAATAAACATAAGACAGACTTGGAAAACTTTAAATACCTTAGGGATAGGCAAAACTAAATCTGTTATGAATGATGACCTTGATGTTAACGCTTTAAATCAGCAATTTTTAAACTTAAATATTCCTGTTAGCTTGTGCAATCCATATATTAGTTCTGTCCCGTCTATGAATGTTAATATGTTTGAATTTACTTGTGTGAGTGAATGTGAAGTCTTAGAAGCCATGTTCAGAATTAAATCCAACGCGATCGGGCTTGACGAAATCGACCCAAAATTCATTAAATTATTGCTACCCACAATTATTCAGCATATTACACATGGCATCAATACTGCAATAACCTCTTCGACCTTCCCAAATCAGTGGAAAGAAGCAAAAATAGTACCAATACCAAAGTCGAATAATGAGTATAGACCAATCTCTATGCTGCCATATTTTTCCAAAACATTCGAAAACATAATGGCGAAACAAATAACAACTTTTCTAGAAACACATAAACTTTTAAATAATAAGCAGTCAGGATTCAGAAAAGGTAGAAGCTGCACGACAGCAATTATTAAAATAGTTGAGGACATTAGAACAAAAATGGACAATAATGAAGTAACCTTTTTAACGCTACTTGACTTTAGTAAGGCTTTTGACACGGTTAACCATGAGATCCTCATAGCTAAGTTAATAAAATTATATAATTTTTCCTCTACTGCAAGTAAATTGATGTCCTCTTACTTGACTAATAGAAAACAAGCAGTAATTGCAAATAAGTCGAGATCTAATGTTCTAGTCAATTCACGTGGTGTTCCTCAGGGATCAGTACTAGGCCCACTTTTGTTTACAATGTATGTTGCTGATCTGCCTAACGTCCTATCTATGTGTAATGTCCATATGTATGCTGATGATGTGCAAATGTATGTAAGTCGTCCTCTTAATCAAATAAATGAATGTATTAGATTAAGCAATTATGATCTGTCCTGTGTGTCCAAGTGGGCAAGTAACAATGGTTTATGTCTAAATCCGTTTAAGTCTAAATGTATAGTTATCTATAAAAAGTTCCTGAACACAAACAATTTAAGCAAACTTGTAATTGACAATGCAGAAATCAGCTATGTATATAAGGCAGATAACTTAGGCATTACAATTAACAATACTCTCTCCTGGAGAGACCATACAAACAAAGCTGTAGGAAAGACATACGGTGTCCTACGCCAATTGTCTCTGGCACAACCATTTTTGCCAATCAATATTAAAATGACGGTTGCAAAAGCATTAATTATACCAGTTCTAATGTACGGTATAGAAATTTTTTGTAAGTGTGACGCCGCCAGCCAGCAAAAGATAAAAGTAGCCTTTAATAGCATAGCTAGATTTGTGTTTTCACTAGGTAGTACAGACCACGTTACTAGTTTTGCTAATAAAATATTTGACTTGGACATAAATAACTGGACGAATTATAAAATGTTAATACAGCTTCACAAAATTATTTTTACGAAGACTCCTGATTACCTTTTTGAGAAGCTGCGTTTCAATTTGTCGCAGAGGACCAATAATATTGCTTGCTTTAGAGTCAAACTCTCTTGTTCTAATAGACACTTCTTTATCTGGGCTGTCCGACTTTGGAATCAGTTACCACCTTACTTGAAAACTATTAGTAGCGCACCATTGTTTAACTATAAATTGAAGAGTTATTTACAAAATCAAAATATCACTAACTAAACTTTAATAGGCATGTATTACCAAAACTCCAAATTTATTTATAAGAATAAATGTTTTAAATTATTTGCTTTTTAATTTGGTTTGTTTAGTATTTTAAGTTTTAATTAAATTTTATAGTTTCTTAAGTTAAGTTTAACTGTTTCGTGTAAAATCTGATGGTGACTAGTGCATTAATTTAAAAGTGTAAAACTTGTAGCACTAGGAATATTTAAATAATAAATAATAATAATAATAATCTTTACAACAAATACTAAGACCCCTTTAACAATTACTGAAGCCCCGATGAAGGCTTTTTACAGAGGATAGTGGATACAATTGGTCCGCTAACAAAGTCAGAAAAGGGCAACGAATATGCAGTCACGCTCATATGTGACCTGACTAAATATTTAGTTGCTATACCTGTCGCAAATAAAAGCGCAGCAACTGTTGCAACAGCAATCATTGAATAATTTATTCTCAAGTTCATTTCGGACATGGGAACGGAATATAAAAATTCAATTTTAAATGATTTGTGCAAATATTTAAAAATAAAGAATATAAAATCAACCGCACATCATCATCAAACTGTTGGAACAATAGAAAGAAGCCACCGAACATTTAAGATCTTATATATCAGTAAATAAAACAAATTGGGACGTATAGCTCCAATATTTTGTTTATATATATAAAAAAAATTATATGATTTCAAAACTAGGGACATAACTCTATCAATAGGAGATAAAGTTTTAAAAACGAAGTAGGCCGTAAGAATAAGATAATGATAATATAGTTATTTCCGGAAATAAGAGTAAAAAACAAACAGTTCATAAAGATAGGTTAAAAATCTTTAGTTCATAACAAAAAAAATTAATTATGCAAGGTGTTTGGTTACGCAGTTAACTAAACCAAAACCAGCATCAACAGAACCATAACACTCTTATCTCTAATCGCTATAACCTATCATGCTCTGCGCAGCATAAGAGCAACTTAACGTAAAGTCCAACTATTGTTTTGCATAAGCTCTTATATTTCGTTTATTACATTGTCTATTGTTTGCCCTTGGCCTTCAGCTGAGTGCAAGCCGCTGCTGCAGTTCTGCAGCCGCTCAGTTCTATCAAATTCGTCGGCAGCTCAACTTCGGTCGTTTGTCTGTTTCGCGACAAACGAAAAAATCGCTAATCATTGCGCAGCCCAAATCGGGGTTAGTTGCAATACACAACTTTAAACAATTGTTAATTAATTTAAGTTCGGCCACGAAGGCAAATTAAAATATACATATTATACTCAGTAATGCAAATCTCGCAGCATTTATAATTTGTTGAGTGACATTTCGGAAATTCGATAGCTATTGAAAAAGCTCAATAGCTCAACATTTGGTGACCCTGACGTGATTACTCTGCATTTGTTTAAATAATTAAAAATTATTTAACTTATAGAGTTAGTAAAGCGCGCCCGCGCTATTTTATCGTTTTCGCTGTTGTCGCTTCGTTTTTGCGTTCACTTTTGCATTAAGGTGTTTGATCGCATTGACGCCCGCGCATTATCTTCTCTTGTCTCTTTAAACATTTTACCGCTGCAGCAATCGTTTCTGCATTGCTATTGCTGCTCCTGATTCGCTTTGCATTTTCTTGTGCTCAAGGTGTTTGCCCTTTTTTGACCTTGGTATATTGGTGCAATTAAATCGTTACGTTGTTACCAGCTGCTCTTGCAAAAATAAGTAAATCGCAAGAATTCAGTGCATATAAAACTGTAATATATGAAAGTGTTTTTCGAGGCAATAAATTGAATTGTGATTGACATACTCTGTTCTTTGAACAATAGCTTGCAAGTGTCCGACATTCAGTGGCTCTAGAACTTTATTTCGCGTGCGTGTACATATAAAATCAAAAAAATATTCAACATGCCGAATACTGTTGAGGTGATTAATAATCCTGCAGTTCCGTCACTTGGTGCTCCGTTTTATAAAGCTAAGGCCAAGGCTATTAACGAGCAAGTGAAGCGGATGGCCAAAGCTATTGCTCCGGAGCATATTGGGCATCTCAGCGAAGAGGAGATTTTGGGTTTGGATTGCATCGAGTCGTCGTCAGCGGTTAAACTTCGAACCCTTTCGGATACCGTAAACGCCAACATCCGCGCTCTTCAAGGCATGGGCAGCGTTGAGCAGATTGCAGGCTTTATTATTGTGCACAGCTTGCTACAGAAAGTGGACAAGGCAACTCAGACCAGTTGGGAGGAGACAGCACCGATGGATACAATCCCGACCTGTGAACAATTCATGGCTTTTTTGGATAGACGATGTCAAAGGTTGGAAAATGTGGAACACGCTATGGCAACGTATACGCCTAGCTGTAAGGTGGGAAAAAGTAGCAAAACCCTTAACACCAGTAGAAAAGCCTTTGTCGCTACTAACTCCAGCACAAATGAATGCGTGTTTTGTGAATCATCAGGCCATTTGATTTACAATTACTCCCGTTTTGGAAATCTGTCTCCGCAACTGCGTCTTCGCGAGGTTAAGAAGCTGTCTCTTTGCATTAATTGCCTGCGCAAGGGGCAAAGAATGAAAGAGTGCAGTTCGACCGCCTGCAATCGTTGTAAGGCCAAGCATCACACTCTTCTTCATTTTGAGACTCAGATTGAGGGCTCTCAAATTATATCTGCTCCGCATGCGCCTGCTGCAAAATCCTCGTCAACACTTGTAGCCCAAAATCTCAGTCAAGACATTGTGCTATTGGCAACTGCTGTCATCAGCATTAGGAGTCGCACTGGTGTTCTTGTTCCTTGCCGTGCTCTACTCGATTCTGGTTCGCAGGAGCACATTATTACATCCCGTTTAGCTCACTACCTCCAGCTACGTAAGCATCGGTCGCCTACTTCGATTTCAGGACTAGGGGAGTCTAGTGTTGACTCAGAAGGCTATGCAGCTGATATAAGTCTTAAATCGCGAACAACTGACTACGCTGCTAGCATCTCAGTTTTAATAGTTCCGTCTATTACTGGAAATCAGCCGAGCTATGGTGTTAGCACTGATCGTTGGAATATACCCTCAAATATTCGATTGGCTGATCCGGAATTCTTTAAGCCGCAACAAATCGATTTTCTAATTGAAGCTGCTCTGTTTTTTGAATTGTTATGCGTTGGCCAACTTAAACTCGCTCCTGGCTTAACCATTCTCCAAAAAACTCAATTAGGTTGGATAGTGACAGGAGGAACGTCATCAACAAGCCCTGCCTCATTGATGGCCACTCGCTCGATTTCAACGCCAACTACTAGCCCTGATCATAAGCTTGATGAAATCGTACGTCGTTTTTGGGAGTTAGAATCCTGCTCTAGTGTAGTAAACGAATCTACTAAGGAGGAACTTGACTGTGAAGCCCATTTTAAACAAACTTTTGCTCGTTAAGGCACTGGCGAATATTCGGTTCAGTTCCAGTTAAACATCTTGTAGATCTGATTGGGGATTCCTATCAGCAAGCTTATCGCCGTTTTTGTAACCTGGAACGCAAATTGGAGCGTCATCCTGAGTTGAAGTCTCAGTATTCCGCGTTCATCAAAGAGTATGTGGACCTTAATCACATGTCTATTGTTGAGTCGCACATGCGAAGTCGCTGCAAGTATTATTTACCTCATCATTGCGTGCTGAAAGAGGATAGCTCAACCACTAAGCTTAGAGTTGTGTTTGATGGTTCAGCTGTGTCTTCGTCTGGTTATTCGCTTAATGAAATCCTCATGACAGGCCCAACAATTCAACGCAAGCTTTTCAGCACTCTTCTGCAATTTAGAACATTTCCAGTAGCCTTGATTGGTGACATTTGCAAAATGTATAGGTGCGTTAGGATGGCTGAATCCGACTCGTACCTGCAATGCATTCTTTGGCGTGATGCGCCTCAACAGAAAATTCAAGTTTTCAAACTCGATACCGTTACCTATGGCACAAAGCCAGCTTCTTTTCTGGCAGTTCGGGCCATGCAGCAATTGGCCATTGATGAAAGAAGATCGTTTCCTGTTGGATCTTAGGTGGTCTTGAGCGATTTCTACGTAGATGATCTCATCACTGGAGGCGACTCTGCCCAAGAAGTAGTTGAAGTCATGCATCAAACAGTCAGTCTTTTACGGAAAGGGAATTTCAAGCTTCGGAAATGGTGTTCCAATGATCCTAGCGTGCTTCAACAGGTGCTTGATGAAGACAAAGAGACCTTTCTAAAGTTTGATGATGGCACAGATATCACTAAGACGCTTGGATTGGCATGGGATCCAGCTTCAGACTGCCTTCTGTTTGACTTCTCTCCAATGAAAGTGCCTGGCAAGCCTAGTAAACGGACTGTACTTTCTACCATTGCTCGATTCTATGATCCGCTTGGAGAGAACATTTGGATTGGGATGAAAGTCTTCCTGCTTCCCTGCATTGTTCCTGGAACAGTTTGTGTGCTGACATTTCTCATACGGAAAAAATAAAGCTTCCGCGTCTGGTTATAGTTCCAAAGGGCATCATCGAAGTTCATGGATTTAGTGATGCTAGCATTGAAGCTTACGGTGGATGCATTTACGTCGTATCTATAACGGGTGGAGGGCGCGTAGCTCATCTGTTGTGCTCTAAGTCTCGAGTGGCACCCTTGCGGACTCTTACAATACCAAAGCTGGAGTTATCTGCTGCTGCACTTCTTTCACAGCTAATTCGAGAGGTAGCTCAAATGAATTTGTTCAATTGTAGGTATTATTGCTGGTCGGATTCTGCAGTTGTCTTATCTTGGATACGTGATGAGCCTTCCCGATTCCAAATGTTCACAGCTAATCGCATATCGTTAATCCAAGAATTATCGACGGGAATGGAATGGCGCTACGTACCAACGGCATGCAATCCGGCAGACATTCTTTCTAGAGGAGCACTTCCCAGCGAGCTTATAGAATCATCGTTATGGTCTCATGGTCCCGATTTCTTAACCAAGGGAGAGTGCGAATGGCCTGCATCATGTCTGCCAGCCCAGACGCTTCCAGAGCTCCAGCAAAGAGTACTAATTGGTGTTTCTAAATCTTCTGATGTCAGCATAGGATGTAAATTTGTAAACTCCTTTCATCACCTACGGCGTGTGTTCGGTTTCATACATAAATTTTGATATCAAATCAGGCATCCCGGTCTTACAGCAGAGTGGATACACAAAGGCACCCAATTACTGTTGCGCAGCATCCAGATGGCTAACCTAAGCGATGAATATAGGGCTCTTCAAAGCAGACGAATGATCAAATCATCCAGCTCTATTGCCTCGCTTACCCCGTTCATGGATGAGTGTGGACTTCTTCGTGTTGGTGGCCGTCTAAGCACTCGAGTCTGGATTTCGATGCGCAGCATCCTGTAATTCTTCCAAGCCATCATCCTGTCACACGCGCCATCATCATGCATTTTCACAGGCGTCAGCTGCATGCTGGACCTCGTTCGCTTCTTGCTCACATTCGGCTCCACTATTGGCCTATTGGTGGTCGCAAGACTGTCTCCAGCGTGACAAGCAAATGCATCATGTGCTTTCGAGCTTAACCGGTCCTAGCTGAGACAATCATGGCGGATCTTCCCCGGGATCGTGTGAGTGGTTCGCATCCTTTCGCTGTCACTGGAGTGGACTACTGTGGACCATTTTACTTCAAGAGTGAAGTTCGAAACAAAGGTCCTGTAAAATGCTACATCTCAGTGTTCATTTGCTTTGCGTCAAAGGCAATGCATCTCGAACTGGTTCCTGATTTGTCTACAGCAGCTTTTCTAAATGCACTTAAGCGTTTCATTCTAACTAGATGTAAACCTACTCGCATATGGTCGGACAATGCTACTAATTTCGTGGGAGCCAAGAATGAACTAGCTGATCTCAAGCGGCTCTTCCTCAGCGAGAAGCACATCGACGCTGTCCGAGAGTTTTGTACTTCGGATGACATTGAATGGGATTTCATCCCACCTCGTTCGCCACACTTCGGTGGACTTTGGGAGGCGGCGGTGAAGACAGCAAAATATCATTTTTATCGATCGGTCGGACCCTCGCTTTTGCCCCTGGATGATCTTCGCACACTCGTTTGCCACATTGCCGCTATAATAAACTCACGACCTCTTTTTCCACTTTCAGAGCACCCTGCAGATCTGGATGTACTAACCCCTGCGCACCTCCTTGGTAGTGTGCCACTCGTACTGTACCCAGAGCCTGCTGTCACGGCGCTGAACGTTAGCCGCCTAGATCGCTGGCAGCGTATAGCGTATTACCAACAAATTTTCTGGAATCGCTGGCGTGAGGAATATTCAACGGTTCTTCAGCAGCGCTCCAAATGGCGGACATCGCAGCCTGGTGTTCTTATCAATGATGTCGTTCTGGTAAAGGACGAAAACTTGCCACCCCTTAAATGGCCACTGGCTCGTGTGGTAGAACTTGTTGCTGGTGCTGACGGTGTCTCCCGAGTAGCTGTTCTCAAGACATCAACTGGGATCATCAAGAGAGCTGTGCGCAAATTATGTGCACTTCCCAAACAAGATGTTGTTGAAAGCCCATGTCTTCCAACGGGGGGAGAATGTTTGGTTACGCAGTTAACTAAACCAAAACCAGCATCAACAGAACCATAACACTCTTATCTCTAATCGCTATAACCTATCATGCTCTGCGCAGCATAAGAGCAACTTAACGTAAAGTCCAACTATTGTTTTGCATAAGCTCTTATATTTCGTTTATTACATTGTCTATTGTTTGCCCTTGGCCTTCAGCTGAGTGCAAGCCGCTGCTGCAGTTCTGCAGCCGCTCAGTTCTATCAAATTCGTCGGCAGCTCAACTTCGGTCGTTTGTCTGTTTCGCGACAAACGAAAAAATCGCTAATCATTGCGCAGCCCAAATCGGGGTTAGTTGCAATACACAACTTTAAACAATTGTTAATTAATTTAAGTTCGGCCACGAAGGCAAATTAAAATATACATATTATACTCAGTAATGCAAATCTCGCAGCATTTATAATTTGTTGAGTGACATTTCGGAAATTCGATAGCTATTGAAAAAGCTCAATAGCTCAACACAAGGTATGCAAAAATATATGTAAGGTAGCCCTGTACACAGAGGGTGGCAACTCCCTCATAACGAGTAGGCTGGCAACTCTTAACGAGTGGGCAGCAGCAGAGAGCAGAGAGCGAGAGGAGAGTCAAAACAGTAGCAGCCGTGAACGCAAGACGAAGCATGCTAGTTACACTTTCACACATTTGCAACACAAAGTGAACACCCTAATTCTCTTTTCCACGCCACCATTGAGGTAGAGAATCAGGCGCGTCATTTTTTATTGTGGTTTCCCCAGTAGGGCTTATCCACTTATTGAATTGAATTTGCAATTATTAACAATTGTTAAGAGCTTCTTTATAAACGATATTGGTTGTTTTTCCGTCAGGTGCTAATACAAATAAACTTTTTGGTGAACTGACTCTTGAGCAGAATACATTAAATTGGCCATGAGAAAAACAATCGAGTCTTGAGTCTAGTCCGGCTAATTTAAGAGTTTGTCCCTGTGATCTATTAATTATTAAGGCAAAGCAAACTTTTAAAGGAAATTGCAATCTTTTAATTTGAATTTGCAATTCAAACCGTTTTCCCTATACCTTTGCCAGTAAAGATAATTGCTTCGACAACATTCTTATGAAGTACTTTAACTTGCAATCTTGTACCATTGCACAGTTTTGGCGGTTTCAAGTTGCGAATCAACATTACAGGTGAACCAATCTTTAAAGTTAATTTATGTTGAGGCAGGCCAGCCGGATTTAATGAATTAAGAAACTCGACGGGGTAATGAACTGCATCTTCGATTTTAGTCACAGAATCAATAGAGTTATGTGTCTGCAAATTCAACAGCTATGCTATCACCTTTTAAGTGCACTCGCATATTCTTCGTTAATGCAATTTTCTGTATTTTGGGCCACAAAATTGAAGACTTGAAGCACGCATTTATTTCATCTGGTCTTGTTCCTCTGGGGATCACTGGAAGAGTTTGTCGAAAATCACCAGCTAAGAGAACAGTTATGCCACCCATTAAGTATTCACTATCTCGAATGTCTTTCAAAGATCGATCTACAGCTTCAAAAGCACCTTTATGGGCCATAGTACACTCATCCCAAACAATAAGCTTGCAATCTTTGAGCACAGCAGCAATATTAGATTGCTTTGAAATTGAGCAATGTGGCGTTTCTTAATGAATCAAATTAAATGGAATCTTAAGTGTAGAATGCGCTGTGCGACCACTATTAAGTAAAGTGGCTGCGATACCGGAAGAAGCAACGGCCAATGCAATGTTTTTAACTTTGCCGTACCTTTGCCAATAATAAATTTAAAAGATACGTTTTACCTGTTCCACCAGGTGCATGTAAAAAATATTTTTCTCCCTTTTCTGCTTTAACGCTATGCAGTATCTTTTCGTATACTTGTTTTTGCTCAGCAGTAAGGAGTAGCTCATTATTAACAGCAAAATCATCGCAATTTTCACAATTTGTTTGTCTATGATATTCAATATTTGGAACAATTTTCTCGGATCTAATTGGTAGTGGAAGTCCATAATAAGTCAAGTTTTGACCACCAATAGACAGTACAATATCTTCAATGTAAATAAGACATTTATTTAATACAATATTCACAATACTTTCATCAATATTTCTGTGTTGTGAAAAATGAAAGGCTCTTATAATATCTTCTGAGAAACTCTCTTTATAAGTATTCCAAAGTTTAAGAGCATCTGAAATTTGACAAAATACTAACATTATTGCAAAAAGTTCTCTCAGTTTTGTAGGATTTTGACATATGACAGTATCGGCTATAGTTGAATCCCAGTGCTTATCATCTTTTAGTAATCCTAGAGCTTTACACGCCAATTGAAATGATGCGTATGCTACAGAATGTAATAAAAGTCTTAAATAAAAACATTGTGTATTATTAGGATGAATAGTGTAAACTCTTCCCAAAGCTGAATCTCTTTTAACTCCAGGAAAATTTGGCACATCATGCCCTCGTTTTTTTCTTTGAAATTCTTTATTGTTCCATGTAAAATACGATGGAACTTCACAATATAGGAGCGTTCTTGCAAACTCATCACGTGTGCATAGCTCAAAGAAGGCTAGCAAAGTGGTTTTGGGTGTAGTGCTTAATCTGTCAAGTAATTGTTCCGTTGATCATTTTCTAAATGAAAAGCTAAGTGTGTAATAGCCGGAAAACGTTCATGTATGGGAAATGCAAGGATTCTCCATACCGCTTCTGAGCTACTTATATAACGGCCACTTTCGTACATATTAATTTAATTACGTTGGTCTTCAAGAGTAAATGATGCTTGATCACTGCCCTTGTTAACATATTTACAAATGTATTTAATAGACTTTACAGAACTACAATACTCAACATTTATGTGAGCTTCAAATGTTCTCAATAGTACACAGTTGTAAGGCACAACCCAACGATTATCTATGCAATTACCATTTATATTAATTGCATTACCACCATCTTCTATCGCTCTTCTACGTTATAGAGGGTAACTATCTTTTCCAGTCACAGTTTCTTTAAGTAATTCTCGAGGAAACCTTTTGGTACATTTTCCATTTTTCATGCATGGCGATTTATTATTAAATGCACCGCAAGGACCATGAATCATGATGCGGTTTTTGACCCGGTAATAAAATGTGAATGTTATGAAATGATCTGGTCACCCATAATGGCGAACATATGTCATAGCATCTTGAGTCTTTTCATGCATATATCGTGCAGAGCTTGTAAAAGAAGATGGTAAAATTACCATCTGACCAAGTTGAGCTGTGACAACATCTTGTTGGCCTATTGAATCTTGTAGATGTATATAGCTATCTGCTCTGAGTTTCGCTTGATTGTAGCGAATATAATTTAACCTTTCTGTTTCAATTTTAGCATACATATCAACCCAAAACTGACTAAAAAGGGAACGCCAATAAATTAAATGATTTATCTCAGATTGACGAATCATTATTTTATAGCTGTAAAAGCTTAACGCAGATATAATTTTTTTTTGTTCCTCCTTTTTATACCCTTAACCCATAAAATGGGTAAATAAGGGTATAATGGTTTTGTGCAAAAGTATGTAACAGGCAGAAGGAAGCATCTCCGACCCCATAAAGTATATATATATTCTTGATCAGCAGCAACAGCCGAGACGAAATAGCAATGTGCGTCTGTCCATCTGTCTGTCTGTCTGTCTGTCCGTCTGTCTGTCTGTATGAACGCGTGGATCTCAGAGACTACAAGAGCTAGAGACTTTAGATTTTGTATTTAAGTTCTCCTATACCATGAGCAGAACAAGTTTGCTTCAAATTATCGATAACTATTCTGGTTTCCGATATACACATAATATCGATAACAATAAAATATCGAATTTGGAAAATCTAAAAATTAGGGTTGAAGTAATGGATAATGATAGAATTTTTCTGAAAATTTCGTCCAAATCGGTTGAGAAACACCGGAGATATTGAACTTAATCGATGGAAGCTAACCCAGCATACCAAAGTCTTATATAAATTAAATATATTTATTGCAGCTGGGTTCAGGGTATCTTCTAGTCGGGCTCTCCCGACTAGAGCCTTCTTACTTGTTTAATAATGGATTCCATTGTGGTATATCCACTGAATAGCCATCTTAGCCATAAGGAAATAGCAAAGGGTTCTGTAAGCCATCGTATGATCGATGCACCTCACTTATACGGTGTAATTTATTATTATAGCTTTCAATAATAATATCGCGCTTTTCAAATTGCTGACCAACAATAACTAAAGCTACTTCGCTTGATTGAGGTGCATTGTAAAGCCCTCTGTGAGCACCAGCGGGTGTTCGATCAGCATGTATAATCAATTTATAGTCTTTAGTACTTGTTGGTATTTTATTGAGAGCCATTTTTTTTAGCCATAACGATTATGCTGATGAAACATACATTGAAGATCCTTTACTACGCTACAATCAACATTTGAAATATTTTTGCAACGTAGTTTGTTTCCTTTTCATCATCACCAACAAAATAAATTTGAAGAAACTGCATTTCTTCATTTGGCAAACGTCGGACACTACCAATTAAGTGATACACTTGTCCTTGGAATTTAAAGGTTGACCAACTTTCATTTATAGTTTTTGTACATCCAAAAGAAGTCATTTGAAAGCAGCTTTTATACTTTCTTATACGATCAATGAAATGATCATGCTTGGGATGTTCACCAATTATTAAGCTTTTAAGTGGATCAGGCAAACTTTCATTTTGTGAAAGTTTAACTTTTCCTTTTTGCAACAGATACCCAAAGGCTTTTTTCCATTTTAAAGCATTACAATGTTTGCATATCAAATTCATACTACCAAGTTGAGTAATTTTATTTGACTTGTAAGCTATTTCAAAATCATAGTTTAAGCCAGACATGGCTTTAACACTCCATGCACGCAAACGCCTTTCTTGACGTGCATCAGGATTATTAGCCTGATGTCTTCTCACTGCAACTCTATGAGCTGCAGGATTATTAGCCTGATCTCATCTCACTACAACTCTAATAACATCAGGATTATTAACACGATATCTTTTTGATGCTTCTATGCGCTTACCCCTATTGATATCACTATTTTTTTTTCAAATGAACTTTATTTTTACCTTTTTTATGTTTTGCCGGTGAATCGACTACGTCTTTTAACAGGATTTTTAACATTTTCAGTTATACATTCACTTGACGTATCAGAATCTTGAGTTAATACTTCAAATGTCCATTCATTAATGGAACGCCATCTTTTTTCAGGATGCATATTATTTCCGAATGCTTGTAATAAATTTCCATTTTGAAAAACTTGAAAATTTACAGCATAAATTTCTGCTGCTGCTTGAAGCTCACATGCAGTACCATAAGTATTTGAGTTTGACATATCGCACTCATATTGTTCAGAAGAGCTATAAGACTCTCCATTTAAGTTTATGCTGAAGCAAGCCAAAGTTTGCCATTTGGTTACAACATGTTCAACAATATTTTGACGTATGGTGCCATGGAAGCCTTGCCTACCAAATAAAAGGTCGGAAATAGATCTTAAAAGGCAGGCTCCATCACCAATTATGGCAACAACTGAATGCGGCACCAAAACACCACTAATATCTAAAGTTTCAATAGAATATACTGTTGGAGCAGAACAAGTATATTAATAGTTTGTAGACATAGCTTAAGTTAGTTTAAGAGAAAAAATGAATTCGCTCGTAAGCTATGAAAGCTTTTAGGCCGATCGGCAATCTGCCGACGGCGAATTTGTGTTGCGTGTGGCCGTCTGTGGCCCACGCAATTGTATTAGGCGAAGCTAATTTTAATTGTCGAAAATCACTTGAAGCCACCACATTAAACTCGTTGTCAATTTAAAGAAATAACCGCGTCTCAATTTTTGTAGTTTGTACAAATATAAATCTAAAAATTATTAGATTTTTCATATACCAACTTATATTAATTTAATAGAATGTTCAGACTGCTTAGTTTTATTTGATTTTATTTATTTTATTTATTTATTTACTTCTTTATATTGACATAGTGTTTTTATAAGTAATATCATATAATTAAAGAGTTCAGGCCTCTTGACCTTTTCTAGTTAGTTTATTTTAATTTAAGTTTATTAATTTTAGTTTATTGATTTTTAGCATTTCAAGATAGGGACAAAAATTTTCCAAAAAACCCATAAATTTAATCTTAAGCCTACTTAATACTATACTTAATTTAAGGCACATTGAATATATTATTTATGTGTGGATATGTTGAAAACATACATCTATATATATAAAAGAGTTTGTCCTTACTAGAATGGAAGAGCCACAGCCTAAACGAAAAGAGCTGGAAGGCTGAAATACTCACACAGTTTTCCATGCAGGTAGGAGGTGAGCACTAAGAAGGGAATTTTTATTTAGACAACTCCTTTAAGTACCTCCCATACGATTTGGAGCACTTTTTACCCATTTAAAAAAACAAATTACAATTACAACAAGTACCCATTCCACTACTGTCGCCTGATTGTCGCACAAGCTGAGGGTTTGATCGCGAGCGAGAATACAAAAACAAAACAAATGCGCAGTGACGCCTTCGCGTCGCACAAGCAAAGTCATAAGAAAAGGTTCGACACTTGCAAAAACGAAACGGATTTCCGCTTCTGAATGAATAAGTGCATACACAATTAAGTGAACAATGCGCTTGAAAATAATTTTCATAATTTTATGTACATGTATCACTTCGCACAGTGCATATTCTTTTTTTTCAAATTTGTGTGCCTTTGACAATTGATTTACGACCCAAGTAGCGTTTGTTGATGTTGTCAGTGTTGTTGTTGGGCCCGCACTGCTACTTTTTGTTGGTGTCATTGACTTTAAAAAACAACAACAACATAACAAAACTTGGTGCGTCTAGAAAAATTTCCCACACCAGAATATGTTTTGGGGGTGGATTCGCCTACTTGCTGCTTATATAACTTAGACAAAACGTAACACGCTAACATTACTGATATATTATTGATATACAATTTCGAATAAGCAAAGGGCGTTCACACAAGTGCGCGTGTTGCTCTTAAGATAATAAAATAATTACAACAATTAACCATTCCACTACTGTCGCGAGATTGTCCCACAAGCTGAGAGCTCGATCGCGAGCGAGAATACAAAAACAAAACAATGGGCAATGACGCCTTTGAGTGCCGCAAGCAAAATGTCATAAAAAAAAGGTTCGTATACTTGCAAGAAGCGTTTGTTGTTGTTGTTGTTGGGCCCGCACTGCTACTTTTTGTTGGTGTCATTGATTTTAAAAAAACAACAACAACATAACAAAACTTGGTGCGTCTAGAAAAATTTCCCACACCAGAATATGTTTTGGGGGTGGATTCGCCTACTTGCTGCTTATATAACTTAGACAAAACGTAACACACTAACATTTATTGATATATTATTGATATACAATTTTGAATAAGCAAAGGGCGTTCACATAAGCGCGTGTGTTGCTCTTATGATAATCAGATAGTTTGAAATCTCGCTCCGATCATGCTCCTTTGTTGTTGCTCATTTACGTTCACTCTCTATTTTATGTGCGCACTTTGCATGTCAATCATAAAGTTTAATAACCCCACCTCCTCCGCACACACACTAAATTAAAGCTAAAGGCAATATACAATTCACTTAACTGCAGCCTTTTAGATATGTTTTGCATTGATTCAGTGCGTGTGAAGAAGGTAGCGATACTACGCTCTTTGTTTGACTTGCAGAGCGCGCGCATAGATAAGAGAATCTGCCGAAATAGCCAACAACGAAGGCGCGATTTAAAAATAATTTGTCATCTAGCGCCGAACATGAAGAGCGATGCGCGAGCGAATCTGAAAACAAGTAAGAAGGTTTTAGTCGAGAAATCCCGACTAAAAGATACCCTGAACCCGTGTATTAAGACAAAAAAAAATTTTTTTTTTCATTTATACTGATAAAATATAATAATATTTTATAATAATATATACAATATATAATTTTAAGTTAATTTTGAAATTTATATAATTTTTATACTCGTTACCGAAGGTCAAGAGTATATTGAGTTTGTGCAATGTCCGTCATGGTGTCCGTCCGTCTGTCCGTCCGTATGGTGGCAAGTTTTTTCCACACCCTTCAAGCTAGAGACTTTAAACTTTCCAATTCTCTTTATCTATGGGATAGTAAATTAAAGTGTCAAGATGGGGCTCCACGATAACTAGGGGGCTGGCAAATCGATGAATTCGATAACTCAAAACCGATAAGTCCACATATTTCGCACATCCTTACAGCTAGAACTACCAAATTTGGTGGGCAGATAGATACTAGCAACCCCCAAAACTTTAGAGCTACGCCCACCCAATTCGCCCCCAGCCCCCCCGCATTTAAAAGTGAAAAAAGCCTATATCCCCCACAGTTTTTGAGCTAGACCCACCCAATTTGGTGCCAAGATAGCCGATGATGACCCCCCAAAAAATGCATCAAAAGTTTGGATGCCACGCCCACCAATACCACCCTAGCTGCCCCCAGCTGCCCGAACGCTTCGTCAAAAACGGGAATGCGTGTATCTTCCAGAGTTGTGGAGCTAGAGCCACCAAATTTGGTAGGAAGATCGCTGGTAACGGCCCCCAAAAATCTGCATCAAAGTTTTGGAGCCACGCCCACCCATTCCACCCCACTTTCCCCCACTTTTTACAAATTTTGGGCTAGTCACCGAATTTGGAAAGAAGAAAGCTCGTGGCATCACCATCTGCATCGGAGAATCTTTAAGGCAGCGTACACCCCTGCCGCATCCCTACCCCTTTGCAATCAGGCCTTGTTTTCTTCGAGTATACTGCAGTCGGTTGCGTCCGACTGCAACATTTCTACTTGTTTTTTTTAACATTATTTCCTGCTTAGTGTTTGTGTGGCACAGGCCGCACTCTAATTGGGTAGATGTCATTCCGTTCAATGTTACATTAAATTTTAAAGTTAAATTGTATGCATCGCAGTGCATTAAAAAAAATTGTTATTGGTGGCCGCACTTAAAAACGCTGTCGGTTCACTTTTCTGGGTCTAGCTTGTTGTGCTAGACGAGGCCGGTGCTGGCTGCACAGGCTATTACTGCTTCTTTGTTGGGGCACCGGTGCAGGCTGCACAGGTGTAATGGCAATGCGGTGAATACCATATAGGGGTTCCTCGCAGTCACCGGGGCATGTCATCTTTAACGTTTTTGGTTGTTTGGTAGGAAGATAGCTGGAAACTACTCCCAAAAGTCTGCATCTAAGCCACGCCCACCCATTTCGCCCCCTTTTCCCTACCTTTTACAAACTTTCAGCTAGAGTCACCAAATTTGGTATGAATATAGCAATTGACATTCCACAAAGATCTGCAGCAAAAATTTGTATGCCACGCCCACCCATACCGCCTTCAGCCCCCCTTTTCTCACTTTTTACAATCTTTTAGCTAGAGTCACCAAATTTGGCATGAAGATAGTAATTGACATTCCACATAGATCTGCATCAAAAATTTGGATGCTACGCCCACCCATACCGCCCCCAGCCTCCCTCTCCCCACTTTTACAAACTGCGAGCTAGAGTCATTAAATTTGGTATGAAGATAGGAATTGACATTCCACATAGATTTGGATCAAAAATTTGGATGCCACCCATACCGCCCCCAGCCCCCCTTTCCGAATTTGTACAATTATCGAGCTAGAGTCACCAAATTTGGTATGAAGATAGCCATTGACATTCCACAAAGATCTCCAGCAAAAATGTTGATGCCACACTCCCCCATACCGCCCCCAGCCCCCCTTTCCTAACCTTTTACAAACTTCAAGCTTGAGTCACCAAATTTGGTATGAAGATAGCAATTGTCATTCCACATAGATCTGCATCACAAATTTGGATGCCACGCCCACCTATACCGCCCCAGCCCCCCTTTCCCCACCTTTTACAAGCTTCGAGCTAGAGTCACCAAATTTGGTATGAAGATAGCAATTGACATTCCACATAGATCTGCATCACAAATTTGGATGCCACATCCACCCATACTGCCCCCAGCCCCCTCTCCACAGCTTTTACAAACTTTGAGCTAGAGTCACCAAATTTGGTATGAAGAAAGCTGGTGGCATCCCCATCTGCATCAGAAAATCATTAAGGCAGCGTACACCCCAGCCGCACCCGCTACCCTTTGCAATCAGGCATGTTTTTACCGGTTTTAATACTGGTATCGAGTATACCGCAGTCGGTTGCGTCCGACTGCAACGTTTCCACTTGTTTATCATTATCATTATTCGACGTAGTTGTTCTAACGAACAGTACAGTCAAGTGGCCCAACGATACCAAGCACCGGCTTGTTAACGCGCGGACCCACGCACAAAGCGACCCACCTCCCGCCCATCCGACCGAGGGGCGCTCCGCTTAACGTGCGGCTGCGAAGATCGCGAACATGCAGACAAATGACACAAAACTAACTTTTTTTTATAGAGCAAGTAGGAGTAGCACTGTGTATTAAGTGGCAAAGATCGTTATAAATAGAACACAGAATACGAAAAGGGTTATGAAGAGCATAATTAGAATTACAAGTTTGAAGAGATATAGGTACAAAATTTCTAGTATTTCTAATAGGAACAGCAAAGTTCATTTGGTTAATTTTTAATTAATTTAATTATTTTGTAATTAATTTGTGAAAAAAGGAAAATGGTAGCATTACTCTACGATCATTAAGAGAAGGAAGATCTAGTAGTAAAAGTCGACTACGATAAGATGGCAAATTATTGTTAGTGTCCCAGTTTAGACCTCTAAGTGCGAAGAGCAGAAATTGTTTTTGTACCGATTATATTTTATTCTGATGAATTTCGTATTTGGGAAACCATATACAAGATCCATGTTCCAGAATCGGTAGAACAAGAGAAGTATACAGAGTTTTTGTTAAGTAGGGATCGTTGAACTCCTTCGACCAGCGCTTAATGAAGCCCAAGACACCAGATGCTCGATTAGAAATTGAAGAAATATGCTTGTCAAACTTAAGCTTTCCATGACGATGCCCAAATCGTCAACCCATTCAATTCTATCTAGTGGTTTGTTATCGAGAAAATATATATTAAAACAAGTAAGAAGGCTCTGGTCGGGAGAGCCCGACTAGAAGATAACCTGAACCCAGTTGCAATAAATATATTTAATTTATATAAGACTTTGGTATACTTTCTTAGCTTCCATCGATTAAGTTCAATATCTCCGGTGTTTCTTAACCGATTTGGACGAAATTTTCAGAGAAGTTCTAGCATTATCCATTACGTCAACCCTCATTTTTAGACTTTCCAAATTCGATATTTTTTTGTTATCGATATTATGTGTATATCGGAAACCAGAATAGATATCGATAATTTTAAGCAAACTTGTTCTGCTCATGGTATAGGAGAACTTAATTACAAAATCAGAAGTCTCTAGCTCTTGTAGTCTCTGAGATCCACGCGTTCATACAGACAGACAGACGGACAGACAGACGGACAGACATGGCTATATCGTCTCGGCTGTTGATGCTGATCAAGAATATATATACTTTATAGGGTCGGAGATGCTTCCTTCTGCCTGTTACATACTTTTGCACAAAACCATTATACCCTTATTAACCCATTTTATGGGTTAAGGGTATAAAAGGGCAAACATCTAAAAAATGACATTACTTTACATTTACTGCAATTAAGATTTAAAAAACTTACTTTACACCACATTTGAAAGTTGTCTAAATCTCTTTGGAGATGCTGAGCAGCAAGGGGAGTTGCAGCCGACGTGCATAATTTTACATCATCAGCGTACATCAAAGCCCGAGAGAACTTTATAACCGATGGAAGATCGTTAAATAAATAATAAAGGACCAAGATGACTACCCTGTGGAACGCCAGAAGTGCCCTGAAGTCCCCGGTCTTCGAAACGGACCCTTTAAATAAAACCCTCTGAGTTCTAAGAGTTAGGTAGTCTTTAACCCAAAGAACTAGAATATTTCAAAAGTCCAAGAGTTCTAGTTTATGTATTAGGAGATTATGATCTACAGAGTCGAAAGCCTTACTAAAATCAGTAAAAACAAGTGGAAACGTTGCAGTCGGACGCAACCGACTGCGGTATACTCGATACCAGTATTAAAAATTTTGATGCCCATCCATGTGGGATGTCAATTGCTATCTTCATACCAAATTTGGTGACTCTAGCTCGAAGTTTGTAAGAGCTGTTGAAAGGGGGGCTGGGGGCAGTATGGCTGGGCGTGGCATCCAAAGTTTTCATGCAGATCTTTGTGGAATGTCAATTGCTATCTTCATACCGAATTTGTTGACTCTAGCTCGAAGTTTGTATAAAGTGGGGAAAGGGGGGCTGGGGGCGGTATGGTTGGGCGTGGCATCCAAATTTTTGCTGCAGATCCTTGTGGAATGTCAAATGCTACCTTCATACCAAATTTGGTGACTCTAGCTCAAAGTTTGTATAAAGTGGGGAAAGGGGGGCTGGGGGCGGTATGGTTGGGCGTGGCATCCAAATTTTTGCTGCAGATCCTTGTGGAATGTCAAATGCTACCTTCATACCAAATTTGGTGACTCTAGCTCAAAGTTTGTATAAAGTGGGGAAAGGGGGGCTGGGGGCGGTATGGTTGGGCGTGGCATCCAAATTTTTGCTGCAGATCCTTGTGGAATGTCAAATGCTACCTTCATACCAAATTTGGTGACTCTAGCTCAAAGTTTGTATAAGGTGGGGTTAGGAGGGCTATGGGGCTTGGGGCGGTATGGGTGGGCGTGGCATTCAAATTTTTGCTGCCGATCCATGAGGAATGTCAATTGCTATCTTCATACCAATTTGGTGACTCTAGCTCGAAGTTTGTAAAAAGTGAGAAAAGGGGGGGGGGGCTGGGGGCGTTATGGGTAGGCATGGCATCCAAATTTTTGATGCAGATCTTTGTGGAATGTTAATTGCTATCTTCATACCAAATTTGGTGACTCTAGCTGAAAGTTTGTAAATGGTGGGGAAAGGGGGGCGGAATGGGTGGGCTTGGCTCCAAAACTTTGATGCAGATTTTTGGGGATCGCTACTAGCTATCTTCCCACCAAATTTGGTGGCTCTAGCTCCACAACTCTGGAAGATACACGCATTCCCGTTTTTGACGAAGCGTTGGGGTGGATGGGGGCGGCTAGGGTAGGATCGGTGGGCGTGGCATCCAAACTTTTGATGCAGTTTTTAGGGGGTCATCATCACCTATCTTGGCACCAAATTTGGTGGCTCTAGCTCAAAAACTTTGGGAGATATAGCCATTTCTGATTTCAAAATGCGGGGGGGCTGGGGGCGGAATGGGTGGGCGCGGCTCCAAAACTTTGATGCAGTTTTTTGGGGATCGCTACTAGCTATCTTCCCACCAAATTTGGAAGCTCTAGCTCCACAACTCTGGAAGATACACGCATTCCCGTTTTTGACGAAGCGTTGGGGTGGATGGGGGTAGCTAGGGCAGTGTCGGTGGGCGTGGCATCCAAACTTTTGATGCAGTTTTTAGGGGGTCATCATCACCTATCTTGGCACCAAATTTGGTGGCTATAGCTCAAAAACTGAGGGAGATATATGCTTTTTTGACTTTAAAATTCGGGGGGGGCTGGGGGCGGAATGGGGGGGCGTGGCTCCAAAATTATTGATGCAGTTTTTTGGGGGTTGCTAGTAGCTATCTTCTTACCAAATTTGGTAGTTCTAGCTGTAAGGATGTGCGAAATATGTGGATTTATCGGTTTTGAGTTATCGAATTTATCGATTTGCCAGCCCCCCAGTTATCGTAGAACCCCCATCTTGACACTTTAATTTACTATCCCATAGATAAAGAGAATTGGAAAGTTTCAAGTCTCTAGCTTGAAGGGTGTGGAAAAAACTTGCATACATACGGACGGACAGACGGACAGACGGACAGACACCATGACGGACATTGCACAAAACCAATATACTAGTTACCTTCGGTATCGAGTATAATAACATCAGTCTGCAATTTGTCCTGAAAACCCTTGATAACAAACGAAGTAAATTCTAACAAGTTAGTGGTAGTAGATCTATGTTTCATAAGTTCGTGCTGGCACGGTGAAATAATAGATTTGCATAGGTGTTGAAGATGGGAGGTTATTAATTTTTCAAAAATCTTAGGAACAGCAGACAACTTGGAGTTACCCCTATAATAATAATCGTTACTGAAGGTAAAGAGTATATTGGGTTTGTGCAATGTCCGTCATGGTCCGTCTGTCCGTCTGTATGTTCGCAACTTTTTGATGTGTTAACATCTGTACGCGCGGGTAGCGTAAAAGCACAAAACTCAATTCGCTGCGTAATTTCACCGCTGTGATATTCGCTGCGTTGTTGCTGCGTTGTTTCGCCGAGTAACTCACACCGATAGGCAGTCAACAATTGAAATAGTGTGTGATTGTTGTACAACAATTGTCTCTGCTTGCAAACGAATATGATAGTATTGGTGTTGCGGCAGAGAAAAGTGGTCGTAAAAAACGAAGTCTCGCTCGTGAATCAACGAACGCTGTGCATTGCTTTGAATTCGCTTTGTTTTGTTTGTGCTTAGTCATGATACATATAATCAAGGCATACTTACTAAGTATGCCTTGCATATAATTAAGAAGTGTCATCCGAGAGAGCCAGTACCTACTGATTTGAACATTTGTAATCGATAGCATGTGTATATCGGAAACCAGAATAGTTATCGATAATTTGAAGCAAACTTGTTTTGCTCATGGTATAGGAGAACTTAAATACAAAATCTAAAGTCTCTAGCTCTTGTAGTCTCTGAGATCCACGCGTTCATACAGACAGACAGACGGACAGACAGACAGACAGACAGATGGACAGACGCACATTGCTATTTCGTCTCGGCTGTTGCTGCTGATCAAGAATATATATATACTTTATGGGGTCGGAGATGCTTCCTTCTGCCTGTTACATACTTTTGCACAAAACCATTATACCCTTATTTACCCATTTTATGGGTTAAGGGTATAAAAAGTGTTTTGGTTCTATGCAGCCTATACAATTTTGTAGTTTCGTAAAAATATTTAGCTAAATAAATTTTTGAGTGAAACGCTTTCGATTATATTAATTAAATAGTTTTTAAAGGCAACAATTAAAAGTTGGTACTGAAACAAGGAAAGCGCTCTCTCCCCTGACTCTACCGTATTATTACGGTGCTTAGTTGCAGAAAGCAGCCGACTGAGACGGTCGAGTCACGCAGTTCGGCCGTTTATGTTATGCACACAAACAATCACAAAATAAAATACTATTACGTACAAGCTTATTTATTTGTAGGTGCAGGGTTTCTGGGTTGGCAATTATTAACATATTTAGTTAGTATAATAGAGAATAATGGGATGGCAATATTGAAATTTAGCTATAATTAAAAGTGTGAGCTTGTGTGCATTCACAAAAGAAGCAAAACAGAAACGCACTAGACGAATGCTTGTATTGCTTCTCTTGTGAATACACACACACACTTACTTATAGACTAAAGGCCTATTTACTCTTGACTTAACTTAACTTAACGTAAGAGTCAGCTGACTCAATCTGGCTTATGGCTGTCAATGTTAGCGTTTACTCTCAACTTAACGTAACTTAACTTCATTCTGAACCTGCAGGTTGCAGATTCTTACGTTAAGTTCTTAAGTTGAACAGAGTTGATTAATGTGTAAATCAAACAGCTGATCAAAAACTGTGTTGCAAAACGTTAAGCGCTGTTTACAAATTCAAATATTGAAATGGATGAGCATAATGTTATAAATTTAATTGAAAATCATAGTTTAATTTATGATAAAAAGTCAATAGACTTAAAAAATTTTTTTTTTCATCACTTTTTATTTACAATCTGTCTGTTTAACAATAAGTAAATTGTATAATTAATATTAAATTAACAAAAATAGCAGTTTTCCAATAAGCCCTGCTATTATATATCACATCTTTTCAGTTTGTTGGATTTATCTGTCGGGGAGATCGAGAATGTGGTGTCTTTTCAGTCTTCTTACTGTTAAACTGTTGTCTACTAGACTTAAGGCTAAATTATTTTCGTGGTTGTGGAGTCTGTCGTTGTATTTCTTACTAGTTTTATTTATTTCTTCTTTTATGGTTGGAATATTAAGATCTTTGTGTATATTTGCATTAGATACGTAAAAAGGAGCATCGACAATGATTCGCAAAGTTTTCGATTGGTAACGCTGAAGTATCTCAATATTTGAGTTGCTAGCAGTTGCCCAGAGCTGTATGGCGTAGGTCCAAACAGGCTTCAGTATAGATTTGTAGAGGCGAATTTTGTTTTCCAAAGTGGTTTCTGATTTTCGAATTATCAGCCAGGACATTTTTAGTGTTTTAAGTCTGAGTTGTTGACATTTTGCTTTGATGTGGTTTTTCCATGTTATTCTGCGGTCGAGATGCAAGCCGAGATACTTCACACAGGTACTTTGTGGAATTGGTGAGCCGTTAAGTGTAACATTTGGGCAGCTACCTGGTCTTAATGAAAAGGTTATTTGGACGGATTTAAGGGAGTTGATTCTAATTTTCCATCGAAGGAACCAGTCTTCAATTAGGCTAAGCTCACACTGCAGGAGTTCGGAAGCTTCATTTCTAGATGTGCTTGTGGCCAAAACGGCTGTATCATCAGCATATGTTGCAACAGTGCAGTTGTTTGTAACTGGCATGTCGGCCGTATATAGAGTGTAGAGAATTGGTCCCTATACGCTTCCTTGTGGGACGCCTGCGTTGATGAGAAGTAGTGTTGAAGTATCGTTTTTCTGCTGCACGAAAAAGCATCTTTTATTCAGGTATGATTTGATTAATAAATAGTACGGAGCAGGTAGCCATTTCTTTATCTTGTACAATAAACCATTGTGCCAAACTCGATCGAACGCTTGTTGAACGTCAAGAAATGCAGCAGTGCAGTATTTTTTATTTTCAAATGCAGAAACTATATCATTAATGACCCTGTGACATTGCTCAGGGGTCCCGTGACCTCTCCTGAATCCGAATTGGTATTCAGGAATGATGGAAAGCTCGTCTAAAATTGGCAACATTCTCCTCAATAGTATTTTTTCAAATACTTTCGAGAATATTGTCAACAGACTAATGGGACGGTATGATGTCAATTCCGTTTCTATTTTGTTTGGCTTGAGGATCATAATGATCTCTGCAAATTTCCATTGACTTGGAAAGTGGTCTAGTCTGAGAATCGCGTTAAAGACAAGAGTGAGAAACCGAATGCATTTTGGTGGTAAACTTTTTAGGGTGATGCCGTCTATTTTATCAGGGCCTGGTGCTTTTTTATTGTTCAAGCATTTGATTTCTGTCACAACTTCTTCATATTTGATGCTTTTAATAGGCAAGCTCATTTGGCAGGGTGATTCAAGAAATTTTTCTACTTCAGTCTCTGTTATAGAATTATTTATATCGTTTGGCTGAAACACAGAATGCAGATGTTGTGCAAATGCTACCGCTTGTTCATTATTAGACCTACACCAAGTTCCATTGCTTTTACGAATATTTATGCTTCTTTTAGCTGGTCTCTTTAGGTATTTAGTCGCCCTCCATAGGTTGTATTCTTTGTTGCAGGAATTAGGATCTAAGTTTCTCAGATACGCAGCTAGAGATTCATTGCGTAAGTTCGACAGCAATTGTTTAAGCTCAGATGCAGCCTTGTTGTATAATCTTTTGTCAGCAGGATAGTGAGTTTCTTGCCAGCGTTTTCGCAGATTCCTTTTGTTTTGAATTTTTTGTCGAAGTTCGGTTGAAAGGTACAATTGGTTTGGTTGTTGATGTTTAAGAGCATGATTCGTGTTTCTGTAGCTCACTTTATGAATTGTATTTGTGAAAAGCTCCACAGCATAGTCTATCTCCTCTCTTGTTTTTAACGAAGTGTCCAGGCTTATAGCTGAGTCTAAATAGCTTTTAAATGCGTTAATGTCTGTAGAGGCTGTAATGACTTTATAGGGCTTTTCTAACATATGGGCTATTGTGCTGTAAGTTGCTTTTATTGGAGAATGATCTGAGTTAAGGTCAAAGCTCTCCATTACTCGCATGTGTGTTTGTGGGATTCCAGAGAATACTACGAAATCAATCAAATCTGGAATTTTTCGACTATCAGTTGGCCAGTATGTAGGCTTACCAGTTGACAAAGTTGTTATGTTATTGTTTCGTATGCATTTGTATAACTCCGATCCCTTCGGGTTAGTCAATCTGGATCCCCACCATGGATGTTTGGCATTGAAGTCGCCTCCCACAATAAACTTTGTTCCCAGTCCTTGGAAAAAGTTTTTAAAATCGAGTTCTTTTATTGTGAATCTTGGTGGGAGATAAATTGCTGTTATTGATACATCTGCGTGCATACATTTCATCTCAATTGTGGCAGCCTGCATAGCGTTTTCCCTAGTACTGTCCATGATTTGAAATTTAAGGCCCTGCTTGACAATAATTGCAACACCTCCATGAGCTCTATCTGACGGATGGTCAGCTCTTACTGTGTCGTATCCAATAACTCTAAAAAAAGATTTGCTAGTGAAGTGTGTTTCTGAAATAAGCATGACGTCAATGGCATTTGTTTTTAAAAATAAAGATATTTCATTTACATGGTTGGAAAGCCCATTGGCATTCCATATTCCTAAGTTTAGATTTACTTGCATAGCTTATTTACAAGTAACATTATCATGTTAAGTAAATTATTGGTAAGTTGAGATTGTTTTTCTAAAAGCTGTTCTATTCTTTCTAGAGACGTGTTCGAGATGCTATTTCCTGCAGCAGCTTGAGCGTATGATTGGTAATCTTTGGGTTGTTGGGTCGAATTATTAAACGGAGCAAATGATTGATATGTAGCAAGGTTATTTTTATTGTTGTCATCTTTGGTGTTTTTCAGGTGGTTGCGTCCGCTTACAAATTTTTATACTCGATACCGAAGGTAACTAGTATATTGGTTTTGTGCAATGTCCGTCATGGTGTCTGTCCGTCTGTCCGTCTGTCCGTCCGTATGTATGCAAGTTTTTTCCACACCCTTCAAGCTAGAGACTTGAAACTTTCCAATTCTCTTTATCTATGGGATAGTAAATTAAAGTGTCAAGATGGGGGTTCTACGATAACTGGGGGGCTGGCAAATCGATAAATTCGATAACTCAAAACCGATAAATCCACATATTTCGCACATCCTTACAGCTAGAACTACCAAATTTGGTAAGAAGATAGCTACTAGCAACCCCCAAAAAACTGCATCAATAATTTTGGAGCCACGCCCCCCCATTCCGCCCCCAGCCCCCCCGAATTTTAAAGTCAAAAAAGCATATATCTCCCTCAGTTTTTGAGCTATAGCCACCAAATTTGGTGCCAAGATAGGTGATGATGACCCCCTAAAAACTGCATCAAAAGTTTGGATGCCACGCCCACCGACACTGCCCTAGCTACCCCCATCCACCCCAACGCTTCGTCAAAAACGGGAATGCGTGTATCTTCCAGAGTTGTGGAGCTAGAGCTTCCAAATTTGGTGGGAAGATAGCTAGTAGCGATCCCCAAAAAACTGCATCAAAGTTTTGGAGCCGCGCCCACCCATTCCGCCCCCAGCCCCCCCGCATTTTGAAATCAGAAATGGCTATATCTCCCAAAGTTTTTGAGCTAGAGCCACCAAATTTGGTGCCAAGATAGGTGATGATGACCCCCTGACCACGCCCACCGATCCTACCCTAGCCGCCCCCATCCACCCCAACGCTTCGTCAAAAACGGGAATGCGTGTATCTTCCAGAGTTGTGGAGCTAGAGCCACCAAATTTGGTGGGAAGATAGCTAGTAGCGATCCCCTGCATCAAAGTTTTGGAGCCAAGCCCACCCATTCCGCCCCCCTTTCCCCACCATTTACAAACTTTCAGCTAGAGTCACCAAATTTGGTATGAAGATAGCAATTGACATTCCACAAAGATCTGCATCAAAAATTTGGATGCCAGGCCTACCCATAACGCCCCCAGCCCCCCCCCCCCCTTTTCTCACTTTTTACAAACTTCGAGCTAGAGTCACCAAATTTGGTATGAAGATAGCAATTGACATTCCTCATGGATCTGCAGCAAAAATTTGAATGCCACGCCCACCCATACCGCCCCAAGCCCCATAGCCCTCCTAACCCCACCTTATACAAACTTTGAGCTAGAGTCACCAAATTTGGTATGAAGGTAGCATTTGACATTCCACAAGGATCTGCAGCAAAAATTTGGATGCCACGCCCAACCATACCGCCCCCAGCCCCCCTTTCCCCACTTTATACAAACTTTGAGCTAGAGTCACCAAATTTGGTATGAAGGTAGCATTTGACATTCCACAAGGATCTGCAGCAAAAATTTGGATGCCACGCCCAACCATACCGCCCCCAGCCCCCCTTTCCCCACTTTATACAAACTTTGAGCTAGAGTCACCAAATTTGGTATGAAGGTAGCATTTGACATTCCACAAGGATCTGCAGCAAAAATTTGGATGCCACGCCCAACCATACCGCCCCCAGCCCCCCTTTCCCCACTTTATACAAACTTCGAGCTAGAGTCAACAAATTCGGTATGAAGATAGCAATTGACATCCCACATAGATCTGCGCAAAAATTTGAATGCCACGCCCAACCATACCGCCCCCAGCCCCCCTTTCCCCACTTTATACAAACTTCGAGCTAGAGTCACCAAATTTGGTATGAAGATAGCAATTGACATCCCACATGGATGGGCATCAAAATTTTTAATACTGGTATCGAGTATACCGCAGTCGGTTGCGTCCGACTGCAACGTTTCCACTTGTTTTGATATAAGTTCTTGATAGACTTTACACCCTTTGTAACTAGCAGCATGATCTTCGTTGCAGTTGGCACATTTTGCTGGTAGCTCTTTATCTTTCGGACAAATGTTGCTGGGATGATTAAGAGAGCATTTCACACATCTGTGATTTTTGGCGCAATATGACTTTGTGTGTCCAAATTCCTGGCAGCGATAGCACTGAACGATTTCTTTGGTTTTATGGGGTGGTTCTATATTAACAACTGCGTTACCAATGTGTTTAACTTTGTATATATCTAAGTTCTTGTTGTTGGGCTCAATGTCTAAGTAAAACAAATTTAATGGCTCTTTGGTTACCCGACTTTTGATATTACTAATGTTTCTAACAGCGTGACCTTTTGACTCCACATCTTGTTTAATTAAGTCGATATCCGTTGAGAAGTGAAAATTCTTAATAACAACTATGAATGCCCTCTCATGTTTAAGCTGGTATGTGTGAAATTTGACACAATCTGTAGTAAGAGTTTTAACAAGTTTCCTGTATTCTTCAATAGACTTTACCATAACTCTCACATGACCATCGCGTTGTACTTTATAAAAGAAAAGCTCTTTTTTAATATTTTTCACGAGATAATCTAGCATTCCTTTTATATTACTGACTTCAGATAAGAAAATAGGTGGCAGCTTGGCAGATTCATCTAAGGTGTCTTCAGTTATCATGTCCAGTGCTTCGTTTTCGTCTTCATTTCCGTTATTCGGCGTGTTGTCGCTTAGGAGGGCGTATTGATTGGAGCTGGTGCTGGGTGCAAAGTCCAGAGCGATTTTTTTCCTTAGTAGAATCGGATAGACTTGGCTTTGTCTCTTGATTGTCTTTGGATTCGGTTTTACTCTCTGCCAGCTCCAAACCGTTGTATCGTCTTCGTCGTCGTTCATGATACCAACAACACTTTGTTGATGCTTATCAGCAACCACTGATTTGTTTCGTTTTGTTTTGTTTTGTTAATCGAGTAACTGTTGATAATAGCTTTGGCGCTAGCGCAGCTTCCGCGTAAATCTTAGGCACGTCTCAACTCGGGGAGTGTTTGATCGCGACTTGCTTTAAAAATGACATTAAAATAAGAGCAGTTTGGACTGCAACTGCCAAAGAACTTGGTAGCAACGTTGTATTAAAAATGCGCTAACGAGCGGTCAATATATTTTATTTTGTTTAACAGCATTGCTTACATAATTCTACAGCACTGACACACTGATTTCTTACGTTAAGTTAAGTTGAGAGTAAACGCATACATTCCTTGAGTTAAGTTACGTTATGTTAAGTTAAGTCAAGAGTAAATAGGCCTTAACGAACAGAACTGCATACCTAAAATGTAAGTACTGTACTGACGCTGTACGAGACCATTTTTATACCCTTAACCCATAAAATGGGTAAATTAGGGTGCAAAAGTATGTAACAGGCAGAAGGATGCATCTCCGACCCCATAAAGTATATATATATTCTTGATCAGCATCAACAGCCGAGACGATATAGCCATATAGCTGTATGAACGCGTGGATCTCAGAGACTTCAAGAGCTAGAGACTTCAGATTTTGGATATAAGTTCTCCTATACCATGAGCAGAACAAGTTTGCTTCAAATTATCGATAGCTATTCTGGTTTCCGATATACACATAATATCGATAACAAAAAATATCGAATTTGGAAAATCTAAAACTGAGGTTTGAAGTAATGGGTAATGATAGAACTTTTCTGAATTTCGTCCAAATCGGTTGAGAAACACCGGAGATATCGAATTTAATCGATTGAAGCTAAGTCAGTATACCAAAGTCTTACATATATTTAATTTATTTATTGCAACTGGGTTCAGGGTATCTTCTAGTCGGGCTCTCCCGACTAGAGCCTTCTTTCTTGTTTAACACTGAAATCGTTGTTAAAGTAAAACGATATTTTAGTCATAGGAAGGGGTCTAGCAAAAAGTGTAAACTCGATTCTGTACAAAATGTTGTTGGGATGGCTTGCACTTTTACACTTTTGCGCTTTTGATACGTCAAGTAAATGTATAAGTTATACAGTATATATGAAAATGTTAAAAATCCTGTTAAAAGACGTAGTCGATTCACCGGCAAAACATAAAAAAGGTAAAAAAAACGTTCATTTGAAAAAAATAGTGATATCAATAGGGGTAAGCGCATAGAAGCATCAAAAATATATCGTGTTAATAATCCTGATGTTATTAGAGTTGTAGTGAGATGAGATCAGGCTAATAATCCTGAAGCTCATAGAGTTGCAGTGAGAAGACATCAGGCTAATAATCCTGATGCACGTCAAGAAAGGCGTTTGCGTGCATGGAGTGTTAAAGCCATGTCTGGCTTAACCTATGATTTTGAAATAGCTTACAAGTCAGATAAAATTACTCAACTTGGTAGTATGAATTTTATATGCAAACATTGTAATGCTTTAAAATGGAAAAATGAGCCTTTGGGTATCTGTTGCAAAAAGGAAAAGTTAAACTTTCACAAAATGAAAGTTTGCCTGATCCACTTAAAAGCTTAATAATTGGTGAACATCCCAAGCATGATCATTTCATTGATCGTATAAGAAAGTATAAAAGCTGCTTTCAAATGACTTCTTTTGGATGTACAAAAACTATAAATGAAAGTTGGTCAACCTTTAAAGTCCAAGGACAAGTGTATCACTTAATTGGTAGTGTCCGACCTTTGCCAAATGAAGAAATGCAGTTTCTTCAAATTTATTTTGTTGGTGATGATGGAAAGGAAACAAACTACGTTGCAAAAATATTTCAAATGTTGATTGTAGCGTAGTAAAGGATCTTCAATGTATGTTTCATCAGCATAATCGTTATGGCTAAAAAAAATGGCTCTCAATAAAATACCAACAAGTACTAAAGACTATAAATTGATTATACATGCTGATCGAACACCCGCTGGTGCTCACAGAGGGCTTTACAATGCACCTCAATCAAGCGAAGTAGCTTTAGTTATTGTTGGTCAGCAATTTGAAAAGCGCGATATTATTATTGAAAGCTATAATAATAAATTACACCGTATAAGTGAGGTGCATCGATCATACGATGCCTTACAGAACCCTTTGCTATTTCCTTATGGCTAAGATGGCTATTCAGTGGATATACCACAATGGAATCCATTATTAAAAAAGGAGGAACCAAAAAAAATGATATCTGCGTTAAGCTTTTACAGCTATAAAATAATGATTTATGGTCGTTCCCTTTTTAGTCAGTTCTTGGTTGATATGTATGCTAAAATTGAAACAGAAAGGTTAAATTATATTCGCTACATTCAAGCGAAACTCAGAGCAGATAGCTATATACATCTACAAGATGCAATAGGCCAACAAGATGTTGTCACAGCTCAACTTGGTCAGATGGTAATTTTACCATCTTCTTTTACAAGCTCTGCACGATATATGCATGAAAAGACTCAAGATGCTATGACATATGTTCGCCATTATGGGCGACCAGATCTTTTCATAACATTCACATGCAATCCACAATGGAATGACATCAAAAGTGTTTTATTACCGGGTCAAAAACCGCATGATCGTCACGATATTATAGCTCGAGTTTTTCATTTAAAAGTTAAAGCTTTACTGTCACTATTGATAAAAGGTTCTTTGTTTGGAAGCGTGCAATGTTTCATGTACTCTGTGGAATGGCAAAAGCGGGGCTTACCACATATACATATTCTACTTTGGTTAGAAAATAAAATAAGACCAGATAAAATTGATAAAATTATCTGTGCCGAAATACCAAACGCAGATGAGGATCCTTTGTTATTTAACACTGTTAAGTCAAATATGATACATGGTCCTTGCGGTGCTTTTAACAATAAATCGCCATGTATGAAAAATGGAAAATGTACCAAAAGGTTTCCTCGCCAAATACTTAAAGAAACTGTGACTGGAAAAGATAGTTACCCTCTATATCGTAGAAGAGCGATAGAAGATGGTGGTAATGCAATTAATATAAATGGTAATTGCATAGATAATCGTTGGGTTGTGCCTTATAACTGTGTACTATTGAGAACATTTGAAGCTCACATAAATGTTGAGTATTGTAGTTCTGTAAAGTCTATTAAATACATTTGTAAATATGTTAACAAGGGCACTGATCAAGCATCATTTACTCTTGAAGACCAACGTAATGAAATTAATATTTAAGAAAGTGGCCGTTATATAAGTAGCTCAGAAGCGGTATGGAGAATCCTTGCATTTCCCATACATGAACTTTTTCCGGCTATTACACACTTAGCTGTTCATTTAGAAAATGGTCAACGGATATATTTTAACCCCAATAATCCGCAACAATTACTTGACAGATTAAGCACTACACCCAAAACCACTTTGCAAGCCTTCTTTGAGCTATGCACACGTGATGAGTATGCAAGAACGCTTCTATATTGTGAAGTTTCATCGTATTTTACATGGAACAATAAAGAATTTCAAAGAAGAAAACGAGGGCATGATGTGCCAAATTTTCCTGGAGTTAAAAGAGATTCAGCTTTGGGAAGAGTTTACACTATTCATCCCTATAATACAGAATGTTTTATTTAAGACTTTTATTACATTTTGTAAGGGGCCCAACTTCATTTTTATACCCTTAACCCATAAAATGGGTAAATAAGGGTATAATGGTTTTAAGAAAAAGTATGTAACAGGCACAGTACCACTTCAACCTCCGAAGAACAAAGACGTGTTACAACAGAGTCATCAACCGCGACAATCAGAAAACAAAACCAAACACCACCGCGTTCAACAAACTTCAAACACCAAACGCAAACGTAAAACCACAACAACAACAAGTAAGAAGGCTCTAGTCGGGAGAGCCCGACTAGAAGATATCCTGAACCCAGTTGCAATAAACATATTTAATTTATATAAGACTTTGGTATACTGGCTTAGCTTCCATCGATTAAGTTCAATATCTCCGGTGTTTCTCAACCGATTTGGACGAAATTTTCAGAAAAGTTCTATCATTATCCACTACTTCAACCCTAATTTTTAGATTTTCCAAATTCGATATTTTATTGTTATCGATATTATGTGTATATCGGAAACCAGAATAGTTATCGATAATTTGAAGCAAATTTGTTCTGCTCATGGTATAGGAGAGCTTAAATATAAAATCAGAAGTCTCTAGCTCTTGTAGTCTCTGAGATCCACGCGTTCATACAGACGGACAGACGGACAGTCAGATGGACAGACGGACATGGCTATATCGTCTCGGCTGTTTATGCTGATCAAGAATATATATACTTTATAGGGTCGGAGATGCTTCCTTCTGCCTGTTACATACTTTTGCACAAAACCATTATACCCTTATTTACCCATTTTATGGGTTAAGGGTATAAAAACAGCATCAACAGTTACCGCGGGCGACTGCCCAACAATAACAAACATGCACGAACCACCTGACATAAGAACATACGGAGTAAAATCCAACAACACAAACGCCGGCGAACCGAAATACATTACGATAAGAAGAAACGACAACAACAACTTCGACAACGTTTCACCGTTCATAATCAAAAAAACCATAGACTACACTTGCGATGGGGAAGTCGAGACATGCAAGAAAACAAAAGACGGATCACTCTTAATCAAAACAAAAAACACAATACAAGCCATAAAACTACTGAAGCTAAAACAAATGACAAACATAGAAATCACTGTCACTGAACACAAAACACTTAACTCCACCAAGGGAGTCATATACAGCAACGATTTGCGAAACATAAGCGAATCCGAAATCCTACTTGAACTCAAAACACAAAATGTAACAGAAGTCAAAAAAATACTTATAAAACAACCAACAAACACCTACACCGAAGATAACAACACCACGCTCACAGAAACACGACTCATAATAATAACTTTTGGAACACACCAACTCCCCGAAAAACTAAGAATAGGCTACGAAACCGTACGCGTCCGCCCATACATCCCACTACCCCTGCGATGCAGAAAGGCATAGAAACATGCGTAAACTGCTCGAGCGAAAAACAAATTTTTGAAAATGAAAAATGCTTTAACCAAAAAAGCTGCTTAAACTGCAGCAACAACCCGGACATCGACCACCAACACAGCCCCGTCGACCGCAAGTGCCCCGCTTTCTTAAAACAACAAGAAATAACAGCCATCAAAATCACAGAAAAAGTAGACCACAAAACCGCACTCAACATTTATCACAACCGGCACGGACAACATGCGAGAACATCTTACGCCAAAACCCTAACCAATGCAACACAACAATCAACCAAAACACAAGCACCAAACATACACCTGCCTACAAACACACAGCTGAGCACCCAACCTACAACCTCACCTAGAGCTACACATTTACAACACCAATCGATCATAACTACACCATCATCCCACAGAAAAGGCACACTCAATCCAACAACTCACACAACACCATCAACATCATCCGCACACCGATCCGAACCAGAAGAAATGGATACTGACAACATCAACCTCACCAGCACAGCAAACAAACCATACAACGCACTCCTAACCGAAGACCTAAAAATTAAAATATACTCCAAAGATAAATCCAACAATCTCACCACCTCTCTCAAAGCCTCTAAAACTAACACAAAAACAAAAACCAAAGCCTCAAACAAGTCCAAAAACTCAAACAACAGCGATAGCGACTCAATTTAAAAAGGTATTTCCAAAAAACTGTAGTTATTTTATTTCACTCGTAAAACATAACAAATACTTACTCTTCTCTCAATTTTGATATAATGTCTTTAAAAATCATTCAATGGAACATCAACGGATACTCAAATAACTATAGTGAACTACAACTTATAATAAAAAAACACACACCTAACATAATCTCCCTACAAGAAACACACATAAAATGTACTAATCACTTACCCATTCCCATCAACTACACACTAATAACAAAAAACATCTCCAATTCCTACGGAGGAGTTGCTCTGCTAATTCACAAATCCATACAAGCCAGAGAAATCAACCTTAAAGACGACTTCGACGCAATATGTGCAGAAATCACGTCAAAGCTCAAATTTAGAATAATATCAGCCTACATTGCTCCAAACCAAGCTTTTTCGGTTAAGAACCTTAACTCAGTGCTAGAAGCGTCTAATGTACCTACCGTAGTCACAGGTGACTTTAACAGCTGGCACAGAAGCTGGGGCTCAAAAACAAATAACATTAGAGGCACAACACTCGACAAATTCATATCCCAATCCAACTACACCCTACTAAAAAACGGATCACCAACACACCTGAGCACACACAACACACTTACAAATATCGACCTTACATTAACAAGCCCAATCCTTTATATCGACAGCACTTGGAACACGGAAGACGATCTCTTTGGCAGCGACCACTTCCCCATTATTATCACCCTCTTCAAATCCAACACACCACACGCCACAACCACAACCCCAAGACCACACTTCATCACCGAAAAAGCCAACTGGAAACTCTTCTCTGAGCTAACAGAAAAATACACAACACAGCTACAAACTAGCACAAATATTAACCAAGAAGCAGCCACCATTCACAAAATAATCATATCCAGTGCCCACAGATCAATCCCCCAATCCCACCCCACAACACAGGCAAACAAGGTTCCTTGGTGGAACAAAAACCTTCAAAGGTTACGAAACGACAAAATGAAAAAGTGGCACAATCTTAAAAACAACATCTCAACCGAAAAAATCATAGATTTCAAAAGAGCAAACGCTCCTCCGAGAAGCAAAAAAAAAAAAACCCAAAAGTTCACTTCACAAATAGCCCCCCAAACCCCCTCCAAAACAATCTGGCACAACATAAGGCGCCTTTGTGGACTCAAACCAATTAAACATACTCACAGCATCCTAAACCCATCCACAAACCAATTCACCACCAACAAACCTGAAATTGCAGAGCTGTTTTGCAAAAACTTCGCAGATGCTTCATCTGACACCAACTTTTCACCAACCTGCATAAATGCAAAACACGCATCACTTACAAACAGTCATAACCACACCTACACCCCTAGAAAAAAAGCAATAGAAATAGAAAATGAAATATCCTACATTGAATTTTCAGCAGCACTCAACTCTCTAAAAGGAAACACCCCAGGACTAGACAGAGTAAACTACACAATGATAAAAAATCTTGACACAAAAACCAAACTCCGAATTATAAAACTACAGAACGCAATTCTTAAGAACCACATCCCACAAGCCTACAAAACCAGCATAATAATCCCAATTCTCAAACAAGACTCAAACAAAACCACACTTAACGCATACCGCCCCATATCCCTTAACCCTTGTTTGTCCAAAGTCCTTGACAAAATAGTAGCCAAACGACTGTGGTGGTTTATCACAAACGTTAAACTTATCCACACCAGTCAAACAGGATTCAAGAAGGGGATATCGGCTATAGACAGTCTATTACTTGTAGACCATCTTATAGCCAGAGCTGTCTCCAGAAGAAAACACACCTCAATTATCTCACTAGACTTTGCAAAAGCTTTTGATAGAATAGGAATACACTCAATTTTAGACCAACTAACAGAATGGAAAACAGGCCCAAAAATAATTAACTACGTCAGAAACTTCATGTCAAACAGAAAAATAATAGTCCGCATACACTCAGCATACTCCTCTTTCCAACCCATTTACAATGGCATTCCTCAGGGATCTCCACTATCGGTGGTTCTCTTTGTCATAGCCTACAACAAACTAACCACATTGATAACCCAACACCCAAATATCAGCCTATGCGCTTACGCTGACGACTTCAATCTCATAGTCAACGTAAAAAATAGGAAAAACATTAACATCAACCTCCAGCCAATATTTGAAACAATCTCAAACTGGTGCAACTACTCAGGTGCACAACTTTCAACCACCAAATGCAAACACATGCATGTGTGCAGAAAACACAACTGCAGATGCACCGTGACGACAGGAAACTTCCAGCTCCAAGACGTAACGTCGCTAAAAATACTAGGATTACACTTCAACAACAAATATAGATGGCAATCACACACAGAACAACTAACACTAGCACTCAAGCGGAAAACAAACATAATAAAATGCCTTTCAAGTCCCAAATTCAATTGCAACACAACTTCCCTCATCAACGTCACAAAATCCATCATAACCGCAAAAGCAGACTACGCCCTTCCTATTTTCGGCTCCTGCCCAAAAACCACAATTCGCCCAATAAAATCAGCAATAAACACAGCTTTTAGACTAGCCCTTGGAGCATTCAGAACAACACCAACAAACAACATCCTTTACGAAGCCCGAGCTGCCTCTATCAAAGACAGATGCAGCAAACCTCTTTAAATCCCTGATTACAGCGAGAAACTCTCCTATTTCCAAAATACTCAAAACATACAAACCACCAAAACACCCCCAATACAAATCAACAATAGACCGAACCATCGAACTCTGTTTACAACACAGCTTACCTTATCAACCCACAGCCATAGTGACACAAGCGACACCCCCTTGGAACCTTAAGCAAACCTCAATAGACACATCCCTTCGGCACTCCAGTAAAAAAAACACCCCACCCGAAATATACCGATCAAAATTCATAGTAAAACAGAATGAACACCACAACTACACTTTTATATATACAGACGGATCACAATCTAACGGAACCACGACCCTTGCTATCACAACGGAACAAGAATCCCTAAAGACATGTCTCCTACCACACTACTCCTCAGTATTCTCTTTCGAAATTATTGCAATCGTCGAAGCTCTGCTACTTTTAAAAAATAAAAGTGGGAAATATTGCATCTGCTCAGATTCCCTCTCCGCCATAGACGCAATAAAAAACATCAACAACACCGAACATTATTCTTCCCTAGCACGACAGATACTCTCAAAATCGTCTCCTAAAACTCCTATGGGTACCTGGACACACAGGTATAATAGGGAACGAGTTAGCCGACGCACAGTGGCGCCCGTAGAACAAGTCAAGTGTCAAAAATCAAAAATTGCATGTGCCTCTAAAAAATATTGAATGAACCTACTTTATAGGAAATTTTCCAGCGATTTCAAATTTATTACATTTTGTAAGGGGCCCAACTTCATTTTTATACCCTTAACCCATAAAATGGGTAAATAAGGGTATAATGGTTTTAAGAAAAAGTATGTAACAGGCACAGTACCACTTCAACCTCCGAAGAACAAAGACGTGTTACAACAGAGTCATCAACCGCGACAATCAGAAAACAAAACCAAACACCACCGCGTTCAACAAACTTCAAACACCAAACGCAAACGTAAAACCACAACAACAACAAGTAAGAAGGCTCTAGTCGGGAGAGCCCGACTAGAAGATATCCTGAACCCAGTTGCAATAAACATATTTAATTTATATAAGACTTTGGTATACTGGCTTAGCTTCCATCGATTAAGTTCAATATCTCCGGTGTTTCTCAACCGATTTGGACGAAATTTTCAGAAAAGTTCTATCATTATCCACTACTTCAACCCTAATTTTTAGATTTTCCAAATTCGATATTTTATTGTTATCGATATTATGTGTATATCGGAAACCAGAATAGTTATCGATAATTTGAAGCAAATTTGTTCTGCTCATGGTATAGGAGAGCTTAAATATAAAATCAGAAGTCTCTAGCTCTTGTAGTCTCTGAGATCCACGCGTTCATACAGACGGACAAACGGACAGTCAGATGGACAGACGGACATGGCTATATCGTCTCGGCTGTTCATGCTGATCAAGAATATATATACTTTATAGGGTCGGAGATGCTTCCTTCTGCCTGTTACATACTTTTGCACAAAACCATTATACCCTTATTTACCCATTTTATGGGTTAAGGGTATAAAAACAGCATCAACAGTTACCGCGGGCGACTGCCCAACAATAACAAACATGCACGAACCACCTGACATAAGAACATACGGAGTAAAATCCAACAACACAAACGCCGGCGAACCGAAATACATTACGATAAGAAGAAACGACAACAACAACTTCGACAACGTTTCACCGTTCATAATCAAAAAAACCATAGACTACACTTGCGATGGGGAAGTCGAGACATGCAAGAAAACAAAAGACGGATCACTCTTAATCAATCACAGCTGAGCACCCAACCTACAACCTCACCTAGAGCTACACATTTACAACACCAATCGATCATAACTACACCATCATCCCACAGAAAAGGCACACTCAATCCAACAACTCACACAACACCATCAACATCATCCGCACACCGATCCGAACCAGAAGAAATGGATACTGACAACATCAACCTCACCAGCACAGCAAACAAACCATACAACGCACTCCTAACCGAAGACCTAAAAATTAAAATATACTCCAAAGATAAATCCAACAATCTCACCACCTCTCTCAAAGCCTCTAAAACTAACACAAAAACAAAAACCAAAGCCTCAAACAAGTCCAAAAACTCAAACAACAGCGATAGCGACTCAATTTAAAAAGGAATTTCCAAAAAACTGTAGTTATTTTATTTCACTCGTAAAACATAACAAATACTTACTCTTCTCTCAATTTTGATATAATGTCTTTAAAAATCATTCAATGGAACATCAACGGATACTCAAATAACTACAGTGAACTACAACTTATAATAAAAAAACACACACCTAACATAATCTCCCTACAAGAAACACACATAAAATGTACTAATCACTTACCCATTCCCATCAACTACACACTAATAACAAAAAACACCTCCAATTCCTACGGAGGAGTTGCTCTGCTAATTCACAAATCCATACAAGCCAGAGAAATCAACCTTAAAGACGACTTCGACGCAATATGTGCAGAAATCACGTCAAAGCTCAAATTTAGAATAATATCAGCCTACATTGCTCCAAACCAAGCTTTTTCGGTTAAAAACCTTAACTCAGTGCTAGAAGCGTCTAATGTACCTACCGTAGTCACAGGTGACTTTAACAGCTGGCACAGAAGCTGGGGCTCAAAAACAAATAACATTAGAGGCACAACACTCGACAAATTCATATCCCAATCCAACTACACCCTACTAAAAAACGGATCACCAACACACCTGAGCACACACAACACACTTACAAATATCGACCTTACATTAACAAGCCCAATCCTTTATATCGACAGCACTTGGAACACGGAAGACGATCTCTTTGGCAGCGACCACTTCCCCATTATTATCACCCTCCTCAAATCCAACACACCACACGCCACAACCACAACCCCAAGACCACACTTCATCACCGAAAAAGCCAACTGGAAACTCTTCTCTGAGCTAACAGAAAAATACACAACACAGCTACAAACTAGCACAAATATTAACCAAGAAGCAGCCACCATTCACAAAATAATCATATCCAGTGCCCACAGATCAATCCCCCAATCCCACCCCACAACACAGGCAAACAAGGTTCCTTGGTGGAACAAAAACCTTCAAAGGTTACGAAACGACAAAATGAAAAAGTGGCACAATCTTAAAAACAACATCTCAACCGAAAAAATCATAGATTTCAAAAGAGCAAACGCTCCTCCGAGAAGCAAAAAAAAAAAAACCCAAAAGTTCACTTCAAAAATAGCCCCCCAAACCCCCTCCAAAACAATCTGGCACAACATAAGGCGCCTTTGTGGACTCAAACCAATTAAACATACTCACAGCATCCTAAACCCATCCACCAACCAATTCACCACCAACAAACCTGAAATTGCAGAGCTGTTTTGCAAAAACTTCGCAGATGCTTCATCTGACACCAACTTTTCACCAACCTGCATAAATGCAAAACACGCATCACTTACAAACAGTCATAACCACACCTACACCCCTAGAAAAAAAGCAATAGAAATAGAAAATGAAATATCCTACATTGAATTTTCAGCAGCACTCAACTCTCTAAAAGGAAACACCCCAGGACTAGACAGAGTAAACTACACAATGATAAAAAATCTTGACACAAAAACCAAACTCCGAATTATAAAACTACAGAACGCAATTCTTAAGAACCACATCCCACAAGCCTACAAAACCAGCATAATAATCCCAATTCTCAAACAAGACTCAAACAAAACCACACTTAACGCATACCGCCCCATATCCCTTAACCCTTGTTTGTCCAAAGTCCTTGACAAAATAGTAGCCAAACGACTGTGGTGGTTTATCACAAACGTTAAACTTATCCACACCAGTCAAACAGGATTCAAGAAGGGGATATCGGCTATAGACAGTCTATTACTTGTAGACCATCTTATAGCCAGAGCTGTCTCCAGAAGAAAACACACCTCAATTATCTCACTTGACTTTGCAAAAGCTTTTGATAGAATAGGAATACACTCAATTTTAGACCAACTAACAGAATGGAAAACAGGCCCAAAAATAATTAACTACGTCAGAAACTTCATGTCAAACAGAAAAATAATAGTCCGCATACACTCAGCATACTCCTCTTTCCAACCCATTTACAATGGCATTCCTCAGGGATCTCCACTATCGGTGGTTCTCTTTGTCATAGCCTACAACAAACTAACCACATTGATAACCCAACACCCAAATATCAGCCTATGCGCTTACGCTGACGACTTCAATCTCATAGTCAACGTAAAAAATAGGAAAAACATTAACATCAACCTCCAGCCAATATTTGAAACAATCTCAAACTGGTGCAACTACTCAGGTGCACAACTTTCAACCACCAAATGCAAACACATGCATGTGTGCAGAAAACACAACTGCAGATGCACCGTGACGACAGGAAACTTCCAGCTCCAAGACGTAACGTCGCTAAAAATACTAGGATTACACTTCAACAACAAATATAGATGGCAATCACACACAGAACAACTAACACTAGCACTCAAGCGGAAAACAAACATAATAAAATGCCTTTCAAGTCCCAAATTCAATTGCAACACAACTTCCCTCATCAACGTCACAAAATCCATCATAACCGCAAAAGCAGACTACGCCCTTCCTATTTTCGGCTCCTGCCCAAAAACCACAATTCGCCCAATAAAATCAGCAATAAACACAGCTTTTAGACTAGCCCTTGGAGCATTCAGAACAACACCAACAAACAACATCCTTTACGAAGCCCGAGCTGCCTCTATCAAAGACAGATGCAGCAAACCTCTTTAAATCCCTGATTACAGCGAGAAACTCTCCTATTTCCAAAATACTCAAAACATACAAACCACCAAAACACCCCCAATACAAATCAACAATAGACCGAACCATCGAACTCTGTTTACAACACAGCTTACCTTATCAACCCACAGCCATAGTGACACAAGCGACACCCCCTTGGAACCTTAAGCAAACCTCAATAGACACATCCCTTCGGCACTCCAGTAAAAAAAAACACCCCACCCGAAATATACCGATCAAAATTCATAGTAAAACAGAATGAACACCACAACTACACTTTTATATATACAGACGGATCACAATCTAACGGAACCACGACCCTTGCTATCACAACGGAACAAGAATCCCTAAAGACATGTCTCCTACCACACTACTCCTCAGTATTCTCTTTCGAAATTATTGCAATCGTCGAAGCTCTGCTACTTTTAAAAAATAAAAGTGGGAAATATTGCATCTGCTCAGATTCCCTCTCCGCCATAGACGCAATAAAAAACATCAACAACACCGAACATTATTCTTCCCTAGCACGACAGATACTCTCAAAATCGTCTCCTAAAACTCCTATGGGTACCTGGACACACAGGTATAATAGGGAACGAGTTAGCCGACGCACAGTGGCGCCCGTAGAACAAGTCAAGTGTCAAAAATCAAAAATTGCATGTGCCTCTAAAAAATATTGAATGAACCTACTTTATAGGAAATTTTCCAGCGATTTCAAATCTGCAATCCATAATGTAACCGGATTTTTGTTTAGAAGATATAGCTTTTCAAAGTTGTCTGATTTTTTGTGTTACATAAAAATCACAATTTTAAGGTAATTTGGTCGGCTTTGAGATACAATATCTCAAAAACTAAGTTACGGATTGTCATTATTTTTGGTTCTATTAATAGATCTATTTATTAAGAAAAGAATAAAAAAAAAATTATACTGTTTGCTTTGCGTTTGGCCAGGCAATTCAATATTTACCAACTATCCACTTTTTCACTATTTCTCAACTTTGATGGAAAATAAAAAAAAATTATATCACATTATATCGGCTATTTTTTTAAATTAATTTCTTTGATTATTCCTCTATTAAATGCAAAAAGTTTCATGTGCCCGTTTTTGCCCCTTTTTTTTTAAATGTAAAAAAAGTGAAAAAAGTCATAGGAAAAAAATGTGATGCATGCATTTTTGGGCAATTTATGACATATAACCGTGAAAACCCATTTTTGTTGTCGTTGTTACGTTCGTTATTGTGAAGACACTTGACTTTTGTTTTTCATTCTGTAATGCTTACCTGAGATCATTTGTCAAATCCTGGTCCCTAAATTCGGTGCAGTTACAGGATATACAAATAAATTACCAGGTACGCACCAAATACAGAAAATACATTGAATGTAATTACGAGTTCCACCTAACCATGGTTGACGGAAAAGTGGTCAACGAACTGACAAACAGAAGGTCAACTTTGTCATGCCCAATTTGCAAAAAGACGCAAAAAAACTTCGACAATTTAAGTGATTCTGCAAATGAAGAAAATTATGAGTTTGGGATCTCACCCTTGCATGCAAGAATAAGGTGTATGGAGTTCTTGCTGAAATTAGCGTATAAGCTTCCACAAGAGGATGAAAACTTTGACGAAAACACATCAAACAAAGATAAGGAAAATATCAGAAAGAAGCGAATACAGGATGCGTTTTTCAAACAAGTTGGACTTAAAGTAGACTGCCCAAGTACGGATACGGAAACTCAAACGATGGAAACACTTCAAAGAGATTTTTTGAGAATGATGAAGCTGTAACTCAAATCACAGGGATAAACAACCAAATCGTTAAGAGATTAGGAACGATCTTAAATGTTTTGAACTGCAAGGAAAAAGTTGATTCTGCCAAATATGGAGAATATGCTTCAAAAACTGCATCACTTTTAGCAGAATTATATCCGCAGAAAAAGTTGACCCCGACAGTCCATAAAATATTGGCGCATGGCAAAGATATAATTGAGTATCAGTCTTTGCCAATTGGAGAGCTCTCTGAAGAAGCACAAGAGTCCCTTAATAAGTTTTATAAAAAATACAGATTGCTAAACACTTTCAAAGCTTCAAGGGTGAGACAAAATGAGGACCTCTTCAACATGTTAGCAGCATCTTCAGATCCACTAATTTCATCACTGAGGCATGTTAAGTCACGAAAAGAATTAGAAAATACTTATAGTTCAGAGATGATTTCTCTTTTAGATATACCATCTTTTACGGATTGTGATGAATATTTTACAAAAAATTAATTTAAAAAAAAAAAAAAAAAATTATTTCTAATTATTATAATATTAATTTTATATTATAAAAACCATTAAAACGAAACAATAAAAATCAAAAAATTTAAAAAATATTTTTTTTCCTTCCCGTAAAGTTGATTTTTCCACAAATTTCAATTTGCATACCCATAAATAGGCACAGAAAAGTCGTAGAATTCATTTCAAACGCTCATTTTATAGGTTGATTAATTATCTATCATATGCTTTTTAAATTGTTCGATTATCTCATTTGGTTCAAAAGTTATGATTTTTGATATGAAAAAACTCAAATGGCCCCACTGTGCGACGCCACGGCGAAAAATGCAGCTAACCATCCGAGCCCAGTTTATGAAAACATAAGCATACAAAACATAAAAAAAATACATAAAAAATACCCACCTAACCAAAGTCCAATCCAATTTAAACAAAACATCTAACTGGTACAAAAACATAAACCCAAATAAACTCAACTCGTATAATCTATTCAAATGCAACCCTCAAAACTCCTCCCGAATGGACCAAATTAAAATAACCCGACTTAGACTTGGACACACAAAAATCACACACTCACACTACTTAGATAAAAGCCCCAATATATGTACCGCCTGCAACAACCAACTATCAATACAACACATACTTTACTCATGCACCGTACACAGCACCCACAGACAAAGTATCCTCGGCAGCAACAATTCACTACAACTCCTATCCAACCCTACCCCCTCAAACATTTCCCTCATCCTAAACTACCTTAAAACCACAAACCTCTACCACTCCATCTAACACTACTCAAAAACCACGACCCAACAATTGTTCATAACCCAAACACATATTCTCATTAAGCATCCCCTGTAAATACACCCCCTGTAAATACACTCCTGTAAATACAAAACCCAGAGCTGAAGGCCTCAGTTGCCAGTGCTCCGTAACTCTAAGCTAGCCTGTAATTTTACGTTATACGATAGCTCTACATAAATAAAAAAAATGTAACAGGCAGAAGGAAGCATCTCCGACCCCATAAAGTATATATATTCTTGATCAGCATCAACATCCGAGACGATATATGTCCGTCTGTCCGTACGTCTGTCCGTCTGTATGAACGCGTGAATCTCAGAGACTACAAGAGCTAGAGACTTCAGATTTTGTATATAAGTTCTCCTATACCATAGGCAGAACAAGTTTGATTTAAATTATCGATAACTATTCTGGTTTCTGATATACACATGATATCGAAAACAAAAATATCGAATTTGGAAAATCTAAAAATGAGGGTTGAAGTAATGGGTAATGATAGAACATTTCTGAAAATTTCGTCCAAATCGGTTTAGACACACCGGAGATATCGAATTTAATCGATTGAAGCTAAGTCAGTATACCAAAGTCAATTATAAATTTAATTTATTTATTGCAACTGGGTTCAGGGTATCTTCTAGTCAGGCTTTCCCGAGTAGAGCCTTTTTACTTGTGTCTATTTTTTGTTGGTCGATAGATCCGATTCTTCCATTTGTTTGCATAAGTTTCTTCTCCTTAGTGTTGTTGTATTGTTGTTGTTAATGTTGAAATTGCTCAGCAAATTCCATTGTTTATTGTTGTTGTTGTTAATGTTGAAGTTGCTCAGCAGATTCCATTGTTGCAGAACTCAGACCGAGTCACGTTCGCCATGGCACGTCTGTGCCGTTTGACTTTGGTTTTCTGAATGTTTTATTCAATATATTCTTATAGCTAAGCCGCGTAGCTGCGCTGCCGGTTACGCCAGCAGCGGAGCGGCTTCATACATATTTTGTCTTATCAGCATAATCGGGAAAGACAGAGTCTTGTGTACATTTGTGTATGTGTATGTATATGTAACAAGTGGTCAGCGTGCCTTAGGAAAGACAATAGCGAAACTCTTTTCAAAGCGGTTCAAGAATATAACAAATCCATTCACTCCGTAGTAGGGAAAAAGCGAAGAGACATCATTTTCGGCACGTCAGTCCATAACGAGCCAGAGAAATCAGAAGAAAATAGGAAAAAAATAGTCAAAAAACTTACAGAAAAACAAAACACTAACTTAAAGTTCCACAACAAGGAGAAGAAAGAGGTAAAGAACTACGAACAAGGGGATACAGTCTATGTCAAAATTGATAAAAGATTAGGATCAAAACTTACAACTCCACTCCAATCTCGCTAATCCGGCTACCCTTTTATACGGCACCTCTACAATCCGACATTTTTTAGATTTTTGGCTAATCCGGCAACCGCTCTACAATCCGACAATTTTTTCCGACTACTGGCTGATCCGGCAACCGCTCTATAGTCCGACATTATCACCGCTTTTTTATTAATTCATTTTCTCATTCTATGTCTGTTCTTATTTTTCGAACAAGCTATTTTTTCTATTTTACGCGACCAGTAGTCGCCAATGAATAGTAGAATACCGTTATCAATAGTGCGTCGTTAAAATAATTTTCGCTGCAACTGGCTGATCCGGCAACCGCTCTATAGTCCGACATTTTTCACCGCTTTTTTATTCATTCATTTTCTCATTCTATGTCTATTTTCTTTTACGCGACCAGTAAGCGCCAATTTATAATGAAAAATGCGTCGCTAAAATAATTTTGGGTGGCTTGTGTACTATAATCTGTTTCAGTGCGAATGCATCGTTCTTTGGCGAATGGTGTTTTTATAGTTGGCTTGTAAAATGTCAGCAAAAAGAAAGCACATAACCCTTACATTGAAAGAAAAAAATGATATTATTGAAAGTTGCAATAAAGGAGTATCTGTACAATTATTAGCTGAGAAGTATGGAGTTGGCAAAGCGACAATATACGACATTCAGAAAAAAAAAAGAACAAATACAGCAATTTATTTCTAATGTTGATACATCACCTGGTAATCGGAAAACATTAAAAAGTGCGCATGATTCCGAATTAGAAACAGCTTTGTACACCTGGTTTTTGCAAGAACGGCGAAGAAACACTCCCATATCTGGGCCCTTACTGGCAGAGAAGGCGAAATTTTATTATGAAAAGATCACCGGAAAAACGGATTTCACAGCCAGCAGCGGCTGGCTGGAAGGTTTTAAAAAACGACATGGTGTGCGGTTTTTAAAAATAAAAGGAGAAAAACTTTCATGTGATGTCACACATATCGAAGAGTTCAAACAGCAGTTTTTGCGAAAAATTGCAGATTTAAATTTGTTACCATCTCAAATTTATAACGCGGACGAATCTGGATTATTTTGGCGCGTTCTTCCTAATAAAACTTTTGTAAGTTCAGATGAAACTGAGGCTTTGGGTTGTAATGTCCAATCCCTGTTTATAGTATTTTTGATCTTTAACGGAAGTTAATACATCTTGTGTTTGTTAATTGCGTGCGTTCATTTAGTTCCGAACTTGTCTGGTAGCTCTTTCCATTGTCGCAAATATCGATTATTTTAATTGATTTGGCGATAGTATGATAACACATTGCCAATTTGAGTATTAGTCGTGGCAGAGCGGCCTACTTCATGTAACTTCCGGCATCTTTCTTTTTCGATGGGATTGTAACTACATGAGCACACGAACGCTCCCGGAATAGTGAAAAAAAAAAGTTGAAAATAAATCTTTAAAAATATTGTGCATCGCACACCGAACTTTCTTTGTTATCGTAAAATACGATCGGATAACGTGGACTAGGGAGAATAACAGTGTTGTTGGGTAAAAATATTGAAAAAAAAAAAAATTAAAATAAAATATTTTGTTTGCATTTGCCTAATTGCGCGTTGCGTAAAATTTTCGGTTCTTAGAGTCTGGTCCGCGCTACAAGCAAAACAGCAAACGACAGTGAGCAGGCTTGGTGGTTGTGTTTTCTGTGGTGGGCACCCACGACTGTCTCACTTGTGGCTGGCTTTGGTCGCACTGGGATTTTTTTGCTGTTGCTGTTGTGCTGCACCGACTGGAGGCTTTCGTGGACGGGATCCGCACTGATTTTGGGAATAAGAATACCTAATAAGATCACGGAAAACAAAAGGGCACACCCGAAGGATAAATTATGCCCATCTTCTTCATTTGGGATAAAACTTTCGCAACGGCATCACACAAAACAAACGCACACCCTTAACATATAAATACTCCAAAACAAACCCACACAAACACACAAAGCTGCTTTGCCTAACAAGCATCCAAACATTTAACTTGAATGTAGAAAATACTCCACACAAACACACAAAGCTGCTATGCCTAACAACCATCCCAACATTTAACATACCTATAAAACAAATTAAAAAAAAAAATCTAATTAACGTAAATTAAAGATAACAATAAGAATTAATGTGTACAGAAAAAGTGACAAAGTGGTTCCTAAGCTAGAAATTAATTTTTGTAGGTTTTCATAAATAGCTTTGTTTAATTCAAAAGTCGTGCGTAGTCTTCAACCTCTTGTTAACCAATTTAAGTTCTGTTTTTAAATTGCACACCTATACCTAAATGCAATTTTTATTCTTTTAAAAACCAAAACCAAATTTAACAGCAAGTATAATGAAAAGCAACGTTGGATCCTCGGGGCCCTAAGGATACTTCCACATCATTTGGTATATAAATTCGGTGAGTGACGAAAAGAAAAGACAAGAATCATTTAGTTATATGTGTGCACCCTATATAATTTAACCTGGTAAACAAACCAGAACAACTCACAACGAATTAAAAAGTGAGTTTTAGCCTACTAATGTTAATGAATGAAAACAATATAGAAGGAAATTAAGAAACCTTCAATGAATGAGGTTCAGAAACATTCAATGATTACCTATTTTCCACTTTTTAGTATTAATCCATATCGCGAAATGAAAAGCACATATAGTTAGTTTAGTTATCTTTTTCTTTTGCATAACAAAATGCCACAATATGAGTTTAAGTAACGATCTATATAAATACATATAGCGTGATGAATTATTGATTGAATTTTATGTTTTCCTGGATGTAAGGTAGGCGAAGTAAGCGAGCGTTTCGCTTTGGGATTTCCATAGTATAAGAGGTTGCCATCTGGAAATCATGGTAGAGTGGGTAAAGAGGCAGATTGCTATAACATCTTTGCAATCTAAACAAAATACTTGTCAATGAATCTTTCTAGAGCTTGCTCGTATTTTTAAAATCATTTCATACTTCTTTTCTAATTATCAGGCAATGAGACTATATATATTATTTCTGGCCTGTGGAGAATGAACATAGTGGTATTACGACCCCCCCAGCCGATTGGTCTGCTAGCCGTAACCCAGAGTCTCCAAAGATACACTTTGTTCGAGTGTTAGGTAATCCACAGAGTTCCTCGGATTGGGTTACTAAAGAATCTTAGTACCATTGTGTGATGAGGCGATACCGAATTTGACGCCTAACTCATTTGATCCGCTCGAGGAATAGCACAGAAATTGGCGCCCAACGTGGGGCCTAAAGGGATGTGTTTAGACACAGCTAAACCGTTTTAGTAATTTGGCACGAAGTAGCGTGAATTACAAGATGCAGTCCTGGAAAGGTCTCAGAAGAAAAGAGTCTCGTTGTTTAGATATTCCTAATATTTGTTTAGATTTTTGTTTAGTTATAATTTTTCGGTACATATAGCTGGAAATATGACTATTGTCGGAGCCGGCAAAGTCATCCGCATTTGTGTCAGCAAGGTAGTTGAATACTAAATTCGAACGGATTTCATATGGATTATGGTTGAGGTAATAACGTTGTAGTAATTATTGTTTGGAAATTTGGTTATTTGGCAAAAGACCGAGTAAGCAACCACAATAAGTGCTGCAGACGAAACGTTCAATCAATTTCATAGTAATTTTTCTTTTCTTTCTTGGTTTAGTTTACTTGTAGGTAAATAGCTACAGTTTTATCTTGGGGGGAATTATATATTTCGTGCAAGAAGGTATCGGCTAGATTAGCCTGTGGAAATGTCTCGGGTGACTAAATAAAGAAAAACATTTTTAAAAAATAAAATAAATAAATAAATAAAAATAGTTAAAGTTTCATTAAGTGGTTCACGCTTATGACAGGTTAGTGCAGGGAAAATCATCTGCAGGAATTATAATTTATTGAGAATGAGTCGATTTATTATCCGCTGATGAACCCAGAATCTTTCTCAGTGATATGCGAGAGTCATTAAGACAAGTTGTGATCTCAACAAGTTAAGCAATGTGTAGTGCTGATTGATTCTAATCTGGAGTCACGATAGTTTGGCTAAAGTCCGAGCGTCGACCGATAGCTAACTAAAATTGCAACAGCAGGCTTGAAAGGAGGATCTCACATTTGTTTGTTTAATTTGGTTTTGTTGACATTTTACTAGTAGCTCGCTTTACTTCACCTACATACTGAAGGGAAAACAAATAACATATGATAGCAAAAACAATTTGATTGCAAAAACAAGTAAGAAGGCTCTAGTCGGGAGAGCCCGACTAGAAGATACCCTGAACCCAGTTGCAATAAATATATTTAATTTATATAAGACTTTGGTATACTGGCTTAGCTTCCATCGATTAAGTTCAATATCTCCGGTGTTTCTCAACCGATTTGGACGAAATTTTCAGAAAAGTTCTATCATTATCCATTACTTCAACCCTAATTTTTAGATTTTCCAAATTCGATATTTTATTGTTATCGATATTATGTGTATATCGGAAACCAGAATAGTTATCGATAATTTGAAGCAAACTTGTTCTGCTCATGGTATAGGAGAACTTAAATACAAAATCAGAAGTCTCTAGCTCTTGTAGTCTCTGAGATCCACGCGTTCATACAGACGGACAGACGGACAGACAGACGGAAAGACGGACATGGCTATATCGTCTCGGCTGTTGATGCTGATCAAGAATATATATACTTTATAGGGTCGGAGATGCTTCCTTCTGCCTGTTACATACTTTTGCACAAAACCATTATACCCTTATTTACCCATTTTATGGGTTAAGGGTATTATAAAATAATAATACATATAAATAAATAATAATAATTAACATTAAAATTTTAATATTTAAAATTTTTGATTAAAATGCATGCAGTGCATAGCAGGGAAGATTTGCAAAATTTGCAACAAGATGCGTTGTCAGTTTATGGCACTTGCAGCATCTGTGTTGAACATCTGGCACCGCAGCAATGTCTAGTAACTACGAAATGCGGGCAAAAATTTCATGTTCAATGCATTACGACCCATATAGTCAAAAACAAGGAGTGTCATGTGTGCAAGGCACTTGTTCATATACGAGATTTGCGTCCGGTTAACATAGGGGATGTGGATGCATCTAAGAATGTCGGAACAGTTCCAAAACTGCATCAAACTCGATTTCAAAGCAAACGGCAAACGGCAGCTAAACCGCAGGAAGAGTTGGGAGAAGAGGAAACTCAGGGTTCCAGTATGAGCATCGCCGCTAATCCTAGTTCCCGAGTTACGGTTAGAAAACAAGGAACTATATCATCCCGTCGTGGGCGACCGAGGAATTCTAGAATTTCTTCACGGGCAGATCCGGCGATTGTTGCTTCCGTTTTGCCTGTACCAGGGTTAACGATTGATTATGAGAGAATTTTCAATAAGTTGGAGGAGTTACTGCAACAAAAGTTGCAAAGACTACAAGTTAATGACAACGGGAGTGCAGCAAACTCTTTGCCACAAAATGTTGCAAACAGAATGCCAGCCTCTCCAGAAGCAAGCACCTCAGCATATAGGTCAAGTATAGGCGCGGTAGTAACTATAAGCCCCGATAAAGTAACACAGATAGTTCAGAGCTGGAATGTATGACGCGTCACCAAAAGGACCAACTGTCCAAGAATTTTTATATAGAGTACGTTCACTCACAGTAGATTGTTTGCAGGGAGATTTTTCGGCTTTATGCAAAAGTTTACATATCCTACTTAATGGTAAAGTACGAGAATGGTACTGGAGATACCGCAAAGACAGCCCTGTAGTAGAATGGGAGGAGTTCTGTGAAGCTCTTAAGTCCCATTATCAAAATAATAAGGAACGATCTTATCTTTGAAGAAATTCGGGCTAGAAAGCAAAGGGAAAACGAAGCTTTTGACACGTTCTATGAGGACATCATGACTCTTGCGACACGTATGTCCTTACCATTAGATGAGTATAGGCTAATTCAACAGCTGAAACGTAACTTAATCCCCGAAACAAGGCAAGCTTTGTTGTATGTAACCGTACATTCGATAGCTCATCTTCGTAAACTCGTCCAACAGAGAGAGAATCTTCAGGGAGAAGAAGACTTTAAGCGATTTAGTAAAAATAATGGGGTTAAAACTTATAAGCGAACAGTAGCCGCTATGGACAATCCTGAGGTCAATTCCCTAGAGGAACAGGAAGTTGAGGTCTCCAGAGACGCAGTGCAGCATACGAACAAAACGATCATATGTTGGAACTGCGACGAAAAGGAACATAGTTGGGATTTATGTCTACAAGAGCGACATATATTTTGCTATGGATGCGGTAAGCTTCAGTGCTCAAATTGTATCCGACGGGCGGGAAACGTACAGAAGGGTCAAGCTGTCACCAGCAGACGGATGACCCAAAACTAATTTTTGCTGACGAAAAGCAATCTGCACACGCAGAGTTGCCAAAGCGGGTTTTGGATAAGTCTGTAACAATATCCGTTCCCTCTTTGATAAATACAGAAAAAACAAAACTACATTCTATCCGACCATATCATGAGCGTTTAAATGACTATGAGAAGATAAAGGCTAGGATATTTCACGAGGTTTCAGAGGTGTTCTCAACCAAGACGCGCTCAACCCTACGTATGCGTACCTACTGGAAAAATGTTATTCGTATCCGAAAGTTACTTGTGTCTGCGGTGCTAAATGAAGCAACCGATGGTCGATTGTATGCCCCTGTTAGTTTTTGTGAACTTGACGAGCTTGGTTTGCTGGACACTGGAGCTAATATCAGCTGCCTTGGAGCAGATTTGGCCAAGCGTGACTGGAGTTTCCATCCAAAGTATCGGAAGTTTGCATCAAAAGTTAAAACAGCTGACGGAAAAGACCAAACGGTCATTGGGTCCATTCTAGCAGATGTAGAGTTCAAAGGCATTCAAAACCCGGTCTTATTTTTTATTATTCCGTCTCTGAGTAAAAATATTATGCTCGGGATAGATTTTTGGAAGATGTTTGGGCTATTACCAGGACTTGTTTCTACCGTAGAGTGTGCGAACGCAAATTTCCTCTAACCAACGAGCAACAGCAACGGTTGGAAGCGGTTATCAAATTATTTCCAAATTTTTCCAATCAAGGTCTAGGTAAAACTTCCTGGCTTCAGCATGAAATCGATATAGAAAATGCAAAACCGATTAAACAGCGGTTTTATCCCGTTTTACCGGCGGTCGTAAAGCTTATGTTTCAAGAGCTGGATCGTATGCTAGAGTTAGGAGTAATTGAACCTTCAGTGAGTGCTTGGAGCTCACCGATACGGTTGGTAGTGAAACCTGGAAAAGTTCGTTTATGTCTAGACGCTAGGAAAATTATTGAGGTTACAAAGAAAGACGCGTACCCGTTAGCTAGCATAGATGGTATATTTGCGAGGCTACCGAAAGCTAATCTGATTACCAAAATCGATTTGAAGGACGCGTACTGGCAAATTGGCCTGACAGAGGACACGAAAGCAATTACGGCTTTTACAGTTCCGGGACGACCTTTGTACCAATTCACTGTCATGACTTTTGGTTTATGATATGCGCCGCAGACGATGTGTCGTCTGATGGATGCCTTAATTCCCGCAGAATTAAAGTATTGTGTTTTTGGCTATTTGGATGATTTATGTGTGGTTTCAGAAGATCTTGACTCACATTTATCAGTTTTAATTCAACTATCCGAACGTTTTAGAAGAGCAAATGTAACTTTAAATATTGCTAAAACCCAATTCTGTGTAACCGAAGTTCCATATCTGGGATACGTCATTGGCAATGGTGGCATAGCAACTGACCCCAAGAAGGTGGAATCGATAAAGACCTGGCCTATACCAAAAACGTTAAAGCAAACGCAAAGATTTATTGGCTTTATAGGTTGGTACAGACGTTTTATCGAAAATTTTGCCGATATTGCTTTTCCAATTACGGAGTTATTATCGACGAAGAAAAAGTTTGTTTGGACTCAAGTAGCGCAGGATTCGTTTGAGAAATTAAAAGAATTGCTCATCACTGCACCTGTCTTGCAAAACCCCGATTTTGAGAAAAAATTTTATGTCCATTGTGATGCTAGTGATCATGGCATTGGAGCCGTTTTGGTTCAGTTGACCGACGACGGGATAGAAAAACCCATAGCTTTTATGTCCAAGAAGCTTAACACGGCAAAACGCAATTATAGCGCCACCGAACGTGAATGCTTGGCGGCGTTAGAGGCCATTGAACGTTTTAGATGTTACTTAGAACTGCAAGAGTTTAAAGTTGTGACCGACCACGCTAGTTTAGTTTGGTTGATGCGACAGCCAAATATCAAGGGTAGGCTTGCGAGATGGGCTATGCGTTTGCAAGGTTATAAGTTTGTTGTTAGCCATAGGAGAGGACGGGACAATATAGTTCCTGACGCTCTCTCTCGTTTATATTCTGAAGAAGAGGTTGGAGCAATCGAAAAGGTTGAGCCAGCGATTGATTTAAGTTCGCCTTGTTTTGACGAGAGCGAATATCAGCAGTTAAAAATTAAATTTCTGAAGAACCCAGAACAATATCCGGATATTAGGATTCTTGATAAGTTTATATACGTACACACGGAGCACGACGAGGGTTCGGAACGAAGTAGACAGGCTGCTTGGAAAATGTAGATTCCAAAGAGTTTAACCGAGGAAATCATCACACGTGCACATGATAGCGTAGTGACAGCCCATGGAGGAATGGCGAAAACTTTAGAGCTTATTCGTCGACAATTTTTTTGGCCTGGTATGGTTGCTCAAATACGAGCCTACGTGCGAGAGTGTGAAGTGTGTAAAACGACAAAAGCCCCTAATTATTCCTTAAAACCGCCCATGGGAAAAGCAACTGTTTCTTCACGGCCATTTCAAAGACTTTATGTAGACATTTTGGGTCCATATCCCAGAAGTAAGACAGGAGCCATTGGTTTGTTGATCGTGGTTGATCATTTGTCTAAATTTCATTGGCTGTGTCCGTTGAAAAAGTTCACGACCAGTGCAATAAAAAACTTTCTGCAAGATAGCATATTCTTTGTTTATGGAGTTCCTGAAACTCTTGTGAGTGACAATGGATCACAATTTAATTCGGCTGAGTTCAACGCGTGGTTGAGTACTCACGGGATACATCACATGTATACTGCTCTGTACGCACCACAATCGAATGCTTCGGAAAGAGTAAACCGATCTATTATTAGTGGAATTCGAGCTAATTTAGACGATAATCATTGTGAATGGGATTTACATATACATGCTATAAGTTGTGCGCTTCGAAATGCATATCATCAAAGCATTGGATGCTCTCCGTATCATGCTTTATATGAATTCGATATGGCAACCCACGGTGTACATTATGAACTTCTTAAAAAGCTGAACATGTTAGATGAGTCAGTAAACGTGCTTAAACGAGATGATCACCTACAATTGTTACGTAAAACAGTTTGAGAAAATATTGCCAAAGCATATGATCGAAACGCAGAACAATATAATCTACGTACTCGTGAAATAAATTTTAAAGTGGGTCAAGAAGTTTTTCGGCGAAATTTTGCTTTAAGCAACATTGCCAAGCAGATTAATGCTAAACTTAGTCCACAATGGATCAAATCCAGAGTGAAGGAGATATTAGGTAGTGCTTACTATGTTTTGGAAGACCTCCAAGGTCGGATAAAGGGAACCTATCACGCAAAAGATATTCGACAGTGAGTGTTTCTTTTTCAAGCCATTTCCCGGCTGGTAAGACAACTGAATTGGCTTGTGGTTGTAATGTCCAATCCCTGTTTATAGTATTTTTGATCTTTAACGGAAGTTAATACATCATGTGTTTGTTAATTGCGTGCGTTCATTTAGTTCCGAACTTGTCTGGTAGCTCTTTCCATTGTCGCAAATATCGATTATTTTAATTGATTTGGCGATAGTATGATAACACATTGCCAATTTGAGTATTAGTCGTGGCAGAGCGGCCTACTTCATGTAACTTCCGGCATCTTTCTTTTTCGATGGGATTGTAACTACATGAGCACACGAACGCTCCCGGAATAGTGAAAAAAAAAAGTTGAAAATAAATCTTTAAAAATATTGTGCATCGCACACCGAACTTTCTTTGTTATCGTAAAATACGATCGGATAACGTGGACTAGGGAGAATAACAGTGTTATTGGGTAAAAATACAGAAAAAAAAAAAATTAAAATAAAATATTTTGTTTGCATTTGCCTAATTGCGCGTTGCGTAAAATTTTCGGTTCTTAGAGTCTGGTCCGCGCTACAAGCAAAACAGCAAACGACAGTGAGCAGGCTTGGTGGTTGTGTTTTCTGTGGTGGGCACCCACGACAGTCTCACTTGTTGCTGGCTTTGGTCGCACTGGGATTTTTTATACTCGATACCGAAGGTAAAGAGTATATTGGTTTTGTGCGATGTCCGTCATGGTGTCTGCCCGTCTGTCCGTCCGTATGGTGGCAAGTTTTTTCCACACCCTTCAAGCTAGAGACTTTAAACTTTCCAATTCTCTTTAACTATGGGATAGTAAATTAAAGTGTCAAGATGGGGGTTCTACGATAACTGGGGGGCTGGCAAATCGATAAATTAGATAACTCAAAACCGATAAATCCACATATTTCGCACATCCTTACAGCTAGAACTACCAAATTTAGTAAAAAGATAGCTACTAGCAACCCCCAAAAAACAGCATCAACAATTTTGGAGCCACGCCCACCCATTCCGCCCCCAGCCCCACCGCATTTTAAAGTCAAAAAAGTCTATATCTCCCACAGTTTTTGAGCTAAAGCCACCAAATTTGGTGCCAAGATAGGTGATGATGACCCCCAAAAAACTGCATTAAAAGTTTGGATGCCACGCCCACCGATATTGCCTTAGCCGCCCCCATCGACCCCAAGGTTTCATCAAAAACGGGAATGCGTGTATCTTCCAGAGTTGTGGAGCTAGAGCCACAAAATTTGGTAGGAAGATAGCTGGAAACTACCCCCAAAAGTCTGCATCGAAGCCACCCCCACCCATTTCGCCCCCTTTTCCCTACCTTTTACAAACTTTCAGCTAGAGTCACCAAATTTGGTATGAATATAGCAATTGACATTCCACAAAGATCTGCAGCAAAAATTTGTTTGCCACGCCCACCCATACCGCCTTCAGCCCCCCTTTTCTCACTTTTTACAATCTTTTAGCTAGAGTCACCAAATTTGGCATGAAGATAGTAATTGACATTCCACATAGATCTGCATCAAAAATTTGGATGCTACGCCCACCCATACCGCCCCCAGCCTCCCTCTCCCCACTTTTACAAACTGCGAGCTAGAGTCATTAAATTTGGTATGAAGATAGGAATTGACATTCCACATAGATTTGGATCAAAAATTTGGATGCCACCCATACCGCCCCCAGCCCCCCTTTCCGAATTTGTACAATTATCGAGCTAGAGTCACCAAATTTGGTATGAAGATAGCCATTGACATTCCACAAAGATCTCCAGCAAAAATGTTGATGCCACACTCCCCCATACCGCCCCCAGCCCCCCTTTCCACACCTTTTACAAACTTCGAGCTTGAGTCACCAAATTTGGTATGAAGATAGCAATTGTCATTCCACATAGATCTGCATCACAAATTTGGATGCCACGCCCACCTATACCGCCCCAGCCCCCTTTTCCCCACCTTTTACAAGCTTCGAGCTAGAGTCACCAAATTTGGTATGAAGATAGCAATTGACATTCCACATAGATCTGCATCACAAATTTGGATGCCACATCCACCCATACTGCCCCCAGCCCCCTCTCCAGGGCTTTTACAAACTTTGAGCTAGAGTCACCAAATTTGGTATGAAGAAAGCTGGTGGCATCCCCATCTGCATCAGAAAATCATTAAGGCAGCGTACACCCCAGCCGCACCCGCTACCCTTTGCAATCAGGCATGTTTTTACCGGTTTTAATACTGGTATCGAGTATACCGCAGTCGGTTGCGTCCGACTGCAACGTTTCCACTTGTTTGCTGTTGCTGTTGTGCTGCACCGACTGGAGGCTTTCGTGGACGTGATCCGCACTGATTTTGTGAATAAGAATACCTAATAAGATCACGGAAAACAAAAGGGCACACCCGAAGGATAAATTACGCCCATCTTCTTCATTTGGGATAAAACTTTCGCAACGGCATCACACAAAACAAACGCACACCCTTAACATATAAATACTCCAAAACAAACCCACACAAACACACAAAGCTGCTTTGCCTAACAAGCATCCAAACATTTAACTTGAATGTAGAAAATACTCCACACAAACACACAAAGCTGCTATGCCTAACAACCATCCCAACATTTAACATACCTATAAAACAAATTAAAAAAAAAAATCTAATTAACGTAAATTAAAGATAACAATAAGAATTAATGTGTACAGAAAAAGTGACAAAGTGGTTCCTAAGCTAGAAATTAATTTTTGTAGGTTTTCATAAATAGCTTTGTTTAATTCAAAAGTCGTGCGTAGTCTTCAACCTCTTGTTAACCAATTTAAGTTCTGTTTTTAAATTGCACATAGTTCCATAGTATAAGAGGTTGCCATCTGGAAATCATGGTAGGGTGGGTAAAGAGGCAGATTGCTATAACATCTTTGCAATCTAAACAAAATACTTGTCAATGAATCTTTCTAGAGCTTGCTCGTATTTTTAAAATCATTTCATACTTCTTTTCTAATTATCAGGCAATGAGACTATATATATTATTTCTGGCCTGTGGAGAATGAACATAGTGGTATTACGACCCCCCCAGCCGATTGGTCTGCTAGCCGTAACCAAGAGTCTCCAAAGATACACTTTGTTCGAGTGTTAGGTAATCCACAGAGTTCCTCGGATTGGGTTACTAAAGAATCTTAGTACCAGTGTGTGATGAGGCGATACCGAATTTGACGCCTAACTCATTTGATCCGCTCGAGGAATAGCACAGGGTCGAAAGATTAGTAAAGAAAGGGTGACATTTTTACCTTGCGCAAATGCTTCTGGCCAACATCGTTTAAAACTGCTCGTTAGTGGCAAAGCCCAAAAACCAAGGGCATTTAAAAACATAGACCTCCCAGTTCATTATTTTGGACAGAAAAGGGCTTGGATGACAAGAGATTTGTTCCAAAAAGGTTTTTTTCAATGCTTCGTTCCAGAAGATCGACAATGGTTGAAAGAACATAACTTGCCTCCAAAAGCTCTCCTGTTGCTCGTTAACGCTCCAAGCCGTCCTCCAGCAGAAGCACTAACAAGTGATGATGAATTAATAACGGTTATGTTCATGCCTCCTAACTGCACACCTATACTACAACCTATGGATCACTGTGCAATTCAATGCATACAAGAAAATTATAAAAAGAAACTTTTATTCGATGCTGTCTCTAAAGATGAAGGTGTTGAGTTATCATTGAAAACATTAAATATAAAAGATATGGTGTTTTTATTAACTTTCGCATGGAACTCAGTACGACCATGGACAATCATTTCATCTTGGAAACCTATGTGGCCAACTCTGCATTCAATTTTAAATTCTCCAGTGCCTCTTATAACAGAAGTGGTTGACATTCATATGCGAGCCGTACTCCAGAATGTTTCTAATAAAACTGGAATTAATTGTGGCGAAATACAAAAGTGGTATGGCAGCAGTAATGAAAACAATATTGTATCAGAGTTCCTATTAGATGAAGACATCGTGGAAAACGCTATTGCTGCAGAAGAAGAAGATGACGATGACGATGACGATGACGATGACGATGAGCTACCCACTTCAACCTACACAATAAGTGCATCGGATGGAGTAAGAAATTTTGAATCATGCATTAAATTTGCGGAAAAACGAGGTTTTACTTACGCAGAAATTTTATTGCTAAAGCGAATGCAAGATAAAGCACTGAAAATGAAAAATGAAGCAATGGTACAAAAAAAAGTATATGATTATCTTTTATGAATAAATAAATTTTCGTAGCACACACATGTCCATTCATTTGATTTTCTTCTAATTTTTGTCGGATTACAGGTGGTTTTTTTTTTCAAATTGTCGGACTGTAGAGGTCATTAATTTCGCCTCTATAATCCGGAAAACCGGTCAATCCGACAAGCTTGTGCAAAACAATTGTCGGATTAGCGAGATCGGAGTGTAGATATAAAAAAGATATAGAAGAAAAAAATTTAAATTCAACTATTAAAACACAATCAGGAAAAATAGTACACAATAATAACATTAGAACTTAATTTACAGATTTTTTTATTGAAATGTCTGGGGATAACGACAGTCCTTGACTTCTCGAACTCACAGGTTATTTCAATTGACACCGGACTAGCAGCTAAGCAGGACAGCACCTTTAAAATAATTCACCTTTTTGATTTGGAAAAATATGCTGTTATATATTCATCATTGGAAAAGTAGTTACAAGACCTCAACCCATCCCATCCTCTATACCCCACCTTTCCTTCGAACTAGCAAAAATTAAAAACGCTCTAAAAAGACTTAAACCCTAATCAAAAAGCAAAAGAGCAATTAATGCTATAGGCACAGCATGGAAATGGCTGGCAGGAAATCCAGACCACCACGATCACGAAGTAATAATCAATAAAATAAATAATCAATCAATCGATTAAGAAACGAAAAACTCAATGAACTAACTAACGTAACCAATACAATAATAAAAGCAACATTAAGTACAGAAGAAATTATAAATAAACAAGTAAGAAGGTTCTATTCGGGAGAGCCCGATTAGAAGATACCCTGAACCCAGTTCCAACAATTATATCGATTCAATCGATTAAACTCGATATCTCCGGTGTTTCTTCACCGATTTGGACAAAACTTTCAGAAAAGTTCTATCGTTGTACATTATTTCAACCCTAATTTTTACATTTTTCAAATACGATATTTTTTGTTATCGATTCCATGTGCATATCAGAAACCAAAATATTTATCGATAATTTGAAGCTTGTTCTGCTCATGGTATAGGAGAACTTATATACAAAATCTGAAGTCTCTAGCTCTTGTAGTCTCTGAGATCAACGCGTTCATTCAGACGGACAGACGGACATGGCTATATCGTCTCGGTTGTTGATGCTGATCAAGAATATATGTACTTTTTGGGGTCGGAGATGCTTCCTTCTGCCTGTTACATACTTTTGCACAAAACCATTATACCCTTATTTACCCATTTTATGGGTTAAGGGTATAAAAAGCAGCAAAAATAATATTCAATTGGTAAAAGAGGAATTAAATAATAAACAAATACCGTAAACTCATATTCTCAGCCATATAAACCGACATAGTTGAACAAGTTTTCAAAAAGAAAATAACCTTCTTTTCAACATAGAAGAACTTTTAGAATTTGCCGAAGTTATACTCGCCACAAACACTAAAGGTTTAATTTACATAATTAGTCTCCCGACAGTAAGTTCAGATGATTGTAGAACACTCAAAGTCAAAGCTGTAAAGAAAGCCCACATAATAAACGATATAAAACATGAATATTTGTTAGAATGAGTTATATGATATTAAAGAAAATTGCGAAAATCATAATGATAGGACAATTTGTAACAGAGATAAATTACTAGATTTAAGTAACGACACTTGCCCTTACGCACTGCTCAACCTTAAGAAACCAGAATGTACCATAATTAATAAACAACACGTCCCCGAATTTGAGGAGATACTTGCGGGTACACAAATGCTGATTGGATTCAACGGTTTCGTTACGCTAGACGAAAAAAGACTGCAACTTCAGGGAACACTCCTTATGCAATACCGAAACCCCACAGTCAAAATTAACGACAGGATCTACAAAACAGAAGAGATCCAACCCGCGGAGCCAGAGCCACCCCTGTTCCAGCTTTCAGTAGAAAAAACTAAACTGGATGAAGTCCTTTCGCTACAAATGATCAACGAACTAAATATAAACAACACAAAGACACTTGAGAAACTCGGAGCCAAAGAAACTTTACAGGAGACTCTCAGCTACACTTCGCTCAGCATCTGATGTTTAATTATAATAGGGCTAGCCACCGAACTCATCCGAAGAATCAAAGAAACAACAGCTAAGAAGAGACAAATAAGAGAAGACAACACTTCCAGCAATATGGCTCTAGAAGGAGTTTATGTAGCGACCGAGGACGCTCGCACTTTAAGGGGGAAGAGTTAACACCCTGTATGTCAAAGTCTCAACAAGTATGCAGACAGCTAAGCCACAACAACAACTTGGCTGATGAGACTCAACAACAACAACACAATTAGTTACCAAATAACGCGCCGACACAGGTTGCGCAAGAAGCCACAAGCGCTGACCAAACATTAGCAGCGGCTCACCGTGAAACAGGCGGATGCAACCGAGCACCCTCATACTTCAACGTTCTACAGGTGCGAATGGCAGAGGGCACAGAGGAGAACCACGTGCGCAGGCCAGCGACCATGGGACCAACAACGGAAGCGGTATTGACGGCAGCGGCAGCATAAACAGAGACGCCGGCAGAGCGTAAAGTGGTAAATCATAAGACAATTTTGTAATTAGTTCTAATAAAACCACGAATAAATCGTCGCATTTTTTTTAACCGAAAATAAACTCATTTTCGTAATTCATACAAAAGGACTGGCTGTGCTACTGTAGAACATGTCGTAGCGGCGTCAGAATAGCCCAGAAATGTGCTCTCTGAGAGTGATGTCGCCAGGCTTACAGATTCCAACTATATGTTTGAATATCGCTATTATGCAGCTCTATCTCCATACATTTTTATTGGTAACAGGCAATCAAGAGCGTCGTAGGAAAATGACAAACAGTGCAAGAACATAACCAGAACGGCCGATCAAAGCCAAATCGAAGAAGCAAAAGCGCTATAAGAAAATCAAATACAACGACCAAAACAAAGCAAAAGAAGCCAAACAAAATGTGCAAGGTATAGCAAAGACGGCAAACACAATTTCAAAAGAACACTCAATGTCCGCCGCATGTGTTTTGAAAGCTTATCGTTAGAAAGCTTGTTCCACTGCGTCCATCAATCTAAGGCGTTTTACGCATTTCATTCATGTTTTGAGAGATATTTAACATTTAATGAAGATTGTCGAAAATCACGATTTTCAAAAGTGCGTCCATATGGTGGGCAATTTCGTCCATATCGGAGATATCGAATTTAATCGATTGAAGTCAGTATACCAAAGTCTTATATAAATTTAATATATTTGTTGCAACTGGGTTCAGGGTATCTTCTAATCGGGCTCTCCCAAATAGAGCCTTCTTACTTGTTTTTATGTACTTTTTGTATTTCATTCAGTTAAACAATGAAAATCAAACGAAATTATTATTTTACTAATTATTTTTGCTCTTAATTATCAGTATCGCAATGATACGATTGATGTATCGCACGCTCAACATTGCTCACATACCTAATTAAAATGGCGCGAGATATAAAAATCAAAGTACACCTAATTCTGTTCTAACACTGTTTTTTTTACACGATTTTATAATAACACGGCTTGAAAATAATTTGTATACTCGTTACCGAAGGTAAAAAGTATATTGGCTTTGTGGAATGTCCGTCATGGTGTCTGTCCGTCTGTCCGTCTGTATGAACGCAACTTTTTTCCACACCCTTCAAGCTATAGGCTTGAAACTTTCCAATTCTCTTTATCTATGGGATACAAAATTAAAGTGTCAAATTGACCAAATTTGGTGGGCAGATAGCAACTAGCAACCCCAAAAAAACTGCATCAAAAATTTTAGAGCCACGCCCACCCGTTCCGCCCCCAGCCCCCCGTATTTTAAGTCAACAAAGCCTATAGGTTCCACAGTTTTTGAGCTCTAGCCACCAAATTTGGTGGCAAGATAGGTGTTGATGACCCCCTTAAAACTGTAAAAAACGCTTTGGATGCCACGCCCACCAATACTGCCCTAGACGCCTCCATCCGCCCCAACGCTTCGTCAAAAACGAGAATGCGTGTAACTTCAAGAGTAGTGGAGTTAAATCCACCAAATTTGTTAAGAATATAGCTAGTAAAGACCCCAAAGAACTGCATCAAAGCCATGCACCCATTCCGCCCCCAGAACCCCGCATTTTGAAATCAGAAAAGCCTATACCTCCCATAGTTTTTGAGCTAGAGCCACCAAATTTGGTGCCGAGATAGCTCAGAGATGTCACGCTCACCCCTACTGCCCCCAGCCCCCCTTTCCCCACATTTTAGAAACTGTGAGCTTGAGTCACCAAATTTGGAACGAAAACAGCTGTTGGCCCCATCTGCATCGGAGAACATTTAAGGCAGCGTACACCCCTGCCGCATGAGTACCACTTTGCAATCATGCCGCTTTTTACTGGTTTCAATACTGGTAGCGAGTATACCGCAGTCGGTTGCGTCCCACTGCAACGTTTCCATTTGATTTTTTAAATATTTTTTTATTTTCATAAGTTTAATTTACATTACTTTTGAGCTCAGAGTGCATATATTTTTTTCTTTCGTCTGTTATTATTTATTTATTTATTTTATTGAAAGTTGTTGACAAATCTAGTCTACTTAAAAAAAAATAGGTGCCAATAAAATAGTAGAAGTAAAAAGCCTAGGCAGAGAGCAAAAATGTCTAATAACATCACCGACCGATGGGAGTGTTTTATTTGCCGGTCCGGCCAGCTATGCCCCTTTTAAAATTGTCAGTGACATTATTAACTCTATGACTCTAAGATGTTAGTAGAAAAAAGAAAAGAAAAACTTAAATGTGAAAACTAAAAATAAAAGTTAAAAAATAAATAAAAGTAAATAAAATAGAACAAAAAAATATTTATATACATATGACACGATGGAGGAAAAGAGTTTAGCCAGTTCAGCAAGCTAAGCTTCGTTTCATAGCTGAGCGCGGCCATTAACTTCCCGAAGATAAACTGAAAGCAATGATTTGATTAAGCAGAGAGAGGCCTCATTAGAGAACAGGTGGTATAGGCTATTAAATTGGACGCATTAAAACACGAAATGGACTGTGCATAGCGCAATCTGTTGTACACGTTTTCAAAAATTGCGGGTGAAAGTTTCTAGTAGGTCTGGAAGGAATAGAGAAATGGAGATGAGCTAAATGAAAAGAAGAATCTATATCACCATTAATCAACTTGTGCAGGAAGGTAACACCAAGGACTATCCTACGATTGTTCAACGACGGGAGGTTTAGGAGGAGAAGCCTACTGGAATATGAAGGCAAGCGAAGGTTACTATCCCAATTTAAGCCTCGTAAGGCAAAAAGCAGTAACTGCTTCTGAACAGATTCGATACGATCCTGGTTATTTCTATACTGACTGTAAAAATACGTTGCAATGGGGTACTGTCAATTGAGTAGCTGGTAATGAATGGGCTACTTCGGCTGAAAGTCATAAACATACATTTAGAACAGTTGAGAAGCAACCGATTAATCTTACACCAAAGTTGCATTGAATTTAAATCATCTTGTAAGCAAGTATGATTTAGAGAACTACAGTAGGAGAAAATAAGCTTTACATCGTCTGCGTACATGAGAATGCGAGAATGTGATAAGACAGGGGGAAGATCATTTATAAAAAGAGTGAAGAGTAAAGGACCAAGAAGACTACCCTGAGCTACTCCAGAAGTAACCTGAACTTGTTTCGAGGTAGCCAATCTTAGGAGTACTCTTTGGGTCCTACCCTTCAAATAAGAATAAATCCAAGATATAAGTTTTGGAGGGAAACCAATACGGACAAGCTTGAGAAGTAATAGGTCATGGTGTACAGAGTCGAACGCTTTACTGAAGTCTGTGTAAATTACGTCAGTTTGCATTTTCGAGTGGAAAGCATCATTTACTAAAGTTGTGAGTTCTAATAAATTGGTTGAACGATTTCTTACGAAGCCGTGTTGATGAAGTGATAATTTTTATACCCTTAACCCATAAAATGGGTAAATAAGGGTATAATGGTTTTGTGCAAAAGTATGTAACAAGGAGAAGGAAGCATCTCCGACCCTATAAAGCATATATATTCTTGATCAGCATAAACAGCCGAGACGATATAGCCATGTCCGTCTTTCCGTCTGTCTGTCCGTCTGTCCGTCTGTATGAACGCGTGGATCTCAGAGACTACAAGAGCTAGAGACTTCAGATTTTGGATTTAAGTTCTCCTATACCATGAGCAGAACAAGTTTGCTTCAAATTATCGATAACTATTCTGGTTTCTGATATACACATAATATCGATAACAATAAAATATCGAATTTTCAAAATCTAAAAATGAGGGTTGAAGTAATGGATAATGATAGAACTTTTCTGAAAATTTCGTCCAAATCGGTTGAGAAACACCGGAGATATTGAACTTAATCGATGCAAGCTAAGCCAGTATACCAAAGTCTTATATAAATTAAATATATTTATTGCAACTGGGTTCAGGGTATCTTCTAGTCGGGCTCTCCCGACTAGAGCCTTCTTACTTGTTTCAAATAATTTAGGGATAGCGGACAATTTTGCAATGCCCTTATAATTTTCAATATTGGACTTCCCACCTTTTTTGTGAAGAGGGATTATAAAAGATTTTTTCCAAAGAGATGGAAAGACAGAAGATTCAAGGGATAGATTAAAAAGCTTAAGCAATGGGCGAAGAAGAGAAGCACTGCACTCTTTAAGAAGACAACTAGGTATATTGTCAGGCCCAGGAGAGTAAGAAGACTTTAACGAATTTAAAGCTGAAAACAGAGTGGACTGAGAGATGGTAGGAACAGGCATATAATTTGTAGAAGCAATGTTATAAGGTATGTTTATAGGGGAAGTAAGTAAGAAGAGTAAGTTGATTGGAAAAATTTGCAAAAATATTAGCGGATTCGCTATCGTTGCTAGATTTATCCATCCCAAACATGAAAGATGACGGCAAAGTGGAAGATTTACGCTTAGAATTGACAAAATTATAAAATTGTTTGGGATTTAGCGCATATTGCCGTTTGCAACGAATAAGGTAATTCTCATAGCACTGGGAATTCAGGAGAAGAAAGTTTGATTTGGCTATAATGTATTTAGACAAGTCAGCACTCAAGCCAGACCTGCTAAATTTTTTAAAATATTTAGATTTATTATTTTCTAAAGTTGATAGTCTTGGAGTGAACCAAGGCGGCTTTTAAGAAACGGACATGGAGCAGAGTAGGGGACACATTCGTCTAATAGAGAATTTAAGGTGCTATAAAAAGATTTTAGGGCAATATTTATATCAACGAATCATATATAAAAGACCAATCAGTTGCCAGAATACGTTGATTTAACAAAGAGTTATTTCCTTTGCGAAAGCAACGGCGAGGCAGGTTAAACATTGGAGGAGAACCCCTTACAGGAATGCTAACAGACAATGTAACTTCCAAAGTAGGATGATATGAATCCTCAGGGACAGACAGAGGGGATGACCTAGAGACATTGGCAATACAGTTGTTGTTAATAAATACAAGATCGAGTATTCTAATCAAATGATTAGAAATTGAATTGATCTGAAACAAAGGAAGATCAAGCATGGCTTATAAGAAGTCATGCTGGGCAGACGGTACAAGACGGTACAATTTATGGAGTCGGATGAAGACCAGGGGATGGTTGGTAAATTAAAGTCACCCAGTACGATAAAAATATCATTGTCTCGGATATGAGCAGAAACTTCTTTAATACAAGTTAGGTGTTGAAAATAAACTTGAATGTCAGAAAAAGGAGGGATATAAGAGCAAGTGATATAAACAACATGTGAAAGGAGAGTTATTTTAACAGAAATAAATAATAATATAGACGATAAAATTATTTGAAAAAAGTTCACAATTAGATATACTTGGATTTAGCCAAATTCCAGTATAAGAAATTATATCTGAATGGAATGAAAAGCTATTCAAAAACAAGTGTATAGATATTTCATCAGAATTTAGTTTTTTGGGACTAAAGAGCTATTATTTGAGAAGGTTGCAGCTGGAAGGTTGACAGGTAAAGGCAAAGTTCTTTTTTTTTTTGCAAAAACTCATGAACAACCGTATGAGGGGGCTAAAATTTGGGATCACAGATTATTGAAAACGATTCTAGAGAGACATTAATTTTAAAAGATGATATTTCGCGAGGAGAAGAAAAGTTAAATTTCGTTATAGAGACGCTAGCTTTAGTTTTGCTAGCAATATAGGCAGCAACAGAATCACAAGTCGTTTCAGCGGAAAGTCGCGACACAAAAACTTGCTTGCGAGGAGCCACTACTGTTAAAATAGGAGGTGGCTGGGGTATGGCAGGATCCAAGCCGGGAATAATTTTACTAATAGCAGGGGATACTGCAGGAGATATATTCGGACAATCGCTTGGAGTTGGAGATAATGATAGAATTGGAGACAATTCCACGGTACCAGGAACGGGTGAAAGCGACGTGGGTAAAGGGGCAAACATTAATGGAACATTCAAAAATTCTGACTCCAAACGGCGAGTAGACAATGACTCAAATTTAAAATTATTGAGAAATTCCAAACTCGAATCAATGTCAGTCAGTAGCATGCTTGCCGTCTTTTTTAGTTTTGAAAACTGATTTCTCACAGAATTATACATTCTAGAGAAATCAATTTGCTTATCTATGCACTTAGGACATGACCAACGCACACCACCACAGCCGGTCTTGGCTACAGCAGTGATCTTGTCACACTCACGCCCAGTAAGACCTGCACATTTAGCATGCATAAAGCTCTCACACAACCAGCAATTAACAAATTGAAGCCGTGCAGAGTCGTCGGACTGCTTAAATGTACAAGACTTTTTGCAGCAAGACATATTTACAACTGGGGTCAAACTAACGAAAATATGTTGCGAGAGCACAGAACGGACAAAACGGCACAAAGAAAATTTAAGAGCAATCGCACAAATTAAGAGGAATCGTAACACAAATACTTCTTGTTTGGAGCGATAAGCAACAAGAAAAATGTATTAAAGCACGACAAGCAAGGCAGATAACGCTTATGCGAACAAACACACAAACCAGTGTATGCGTAGCGAATAATCACACAAACAAGAGTATGCGCAGCGAACAAACACACAAACAAATGAATGACTAAGCGACAAATTTGCAGAATAACAAAAACAGACACTAACAACCACACAGAATTGACGCCGCAATAGTTAAAATATAATAATTAGCAAATTAAACGACGCACAACAAGAAGCACTTTGCACAGCTTAGCTGAGCCTATGTTTTACGAAACAGTAGACTGCAATAAATAAATAAAAAGCCTGATAAACGGCACAAAATAAATAAGTTGTTCGGAGCTTAAGTAAAACACGTCAATCACACTCAAACTGAGATCTCTCTCTAAGAGATTGTTTGTTTGTGTAATACACATTTATTAAATAAACATTAATATTTGTTCTTAAAAAATCCTTGTTTTTCATAAATTTTCATAGGTTTTAGACAGAACCAATCACCTAATTGTGCATACGATAGTCACGATCGTCGATACAATTGAATGAAAATATCGATTACAATTAGTCGTGTTTAATTGTGGAACATCGACAGTGTCCAACTTACGAAAAAACACGGTTTTGTTATTTTTGAATGTTAAACCGAAAGTATTGAAAAAAAAATTGTTTCATTGCAAAATATGAAAGAGAATAAAAAATCGAAGAAGAAAAAATGTATTTACCTTTGCTGAATATTGGAATAATTCGATTACAAACCCGTTGAAAAATTAACAAGTTTAGATCAGAGTATCGCTATGTTAATTTTTGTCTCTGGATTGACCAAAAGTGGTTATTAGCACCTATAGACCACATATAAAGTTAGCCGGCACTGAGAGCTATCAATCACAGTAATTTAAGCACGCTGGCATCAAAACTCGACAAAAAAGGTGGAGTGTCCGATTTAAGTACAATGTCCGAGAATAGAACATTTCACCTACTTTGCCCGTGTCTATAACTATTCTTACAATAGCTAGCAAGCTTCCGCGCTACATTAACAAGTTTGTAACCTCGACTTGAAAATAACACTTTTTGTTTTGAAACTGATTTAAGCAACTTGCTTATTGTAAATAAAGTGACAACTTATTGAACTGCAGTGCACTTTTATTTTTAAAAGGGTATCCAACATTTACCTGTCAGTTCAGTAAATTCCGGTATGTTTGTTTGTAAGTGTATGTGGGTGCATTTGTTTTTTGAAATTCTGTTTTGGTATTTGGTATATATATCAAGCACATAAGCACACATGAAAACACACATACAAGCTACATATGTAAATTTCAGCGCTCGAAGCTCTTGAGTAGAATCCCTGCAGTCACGTTGACTAGACCAAACATAGTGTTTAGAAAAGTCCACATGCGCTATTACTAGGTGACACCTGAGGTGTGTTTCATATATATAACGCAAACTGGCTTATAATTTTTGAACGTGCAATTTTTTTCAATGACAATGTTCGGCGCATTTGTTTGTAATGTTAAGAGAACAATGTGTACCAATCTAGACGAGGCCTCTGATAACGGTACATTTGTTTTGCTGCAAAAACTGCATTTAGTTCGATATATTTGGTTAGTGGTGCTGTGTTGCGAAAGAAAGGATGGACGATATGCATCGATATTTTAAGACTACCTGATGTATAGTTCCGATGCATCAAAATTAAACGATAACTTGATGCATCGATGTTTTTATTCGATGCAATGAAAGCTTGAAAATTTATCTTTAAGGAAATATATATAGGTTAGGTTAGGTTAGGTTGGAGCGGTAGTAAGAGGTTCGAGGCCATGTATTGGCCCTTTGTGGTGGCGCGTTTTGGACTTAATCCAAAAACCGTCTACCCAGAGTGTGTCACACTACTTTCGAGGGCGTGGTCCCAGCCCGAGGCTTAAATAAAAGACTGGATATTTTTCGGTTTAATATCTGCCAGTTGAGTAAGGTCCGATAAAAAGAAAGAACCAAGATAGCGATTTCTATTTTTGCAGAGTGCCGGACAGTCGCAGAAAAGGTGGGAAACCGTTTCCTCCTCCTCCTCGTCCTGACAGCTTCTGCGGAAATCGTTAGAAGGGGCTAGAAGTCTTGCTGCTTGAGTTCCCACCAGCCAGTGCCCCTCTAATTACGGAAACACAGCCTAATCTGGTTTGATGAATTATCCTGGAGAGCGCTTCTTGCAGCGCGTTGCTATCTCTTGTAAACTTCGAGTTCGAAGTGTGATCGAACTCTGAGCTTACAGCTGGCCATGGGAATACCCCAGCCCTCCTTATCTGTGAGGAGACGCATGGTAGTGCCATGCCTTGACAGCTCGTCTGCTTTGCAATTGCCCTCGATGCCTTTGTGTCCGGGCACCCAAATGAGGTATAACTCGAACTGCTCTGCCATCCCCTGTAGAAATCTGCGGCAGTTTGTGACAGATATCAAATCCGATGATATCGCCTTAAGTAACTTGATTGCCGCCTGGCTATCAGAAAACATGCAGATCTTAGCTGCGGAGCATTTAGTTTTGGAAATGCAGGAGAGTGTTTCCTGTATTGCATCGATCTCGGCTTGAAACACACTGCAATGATCAGGAGGGCTGAAAGATTTACTGATGGGTAGCTCTTCGCAATAGACACCTCCCCCTACCCGGTCGTCTAGCTTTGAGCCATCGGTAAAAATCGTTATTGAGTCTGTCGGCCCTGGCGTGCCTGAGCACCAAGCGTCCCTTGCGGGGATGAGTGTATAGGGGAGTGTTTTGGGGAATTCCTGGGGACAACAATAGTCCGTGTTTGAGGGTATAAGTGAGTTTCCCTCAAGAATATTAGAGTGTCCGTAAGTCTGTTCGGAGCACTGCTTTGTTTCCCTCATGCGAAGAGCAGAGAAAGTTGCTACTAATTTCCCCATCATGTCTATTGGTAGAAGATTCAGTATATTGTCAAGGGCCTCAGTTGGGGTCGTTCTGAGGGCTCCGGTTGTGGTCAGTCCAGCGGCACGCTGTACCCTGCCGAGCTTGTGGACTGATGTCTTCTTAGACTGAGGTGGCCACCATACTGACACTCCGTATAGTAGGGTGGGCCAAACGAAGGCTGTGTACAGCCACAGCCTGATGTGGGGTGCCATTCCCCATTTCAGTCCAATGGACTTCTTGCATGTATATAATGCGACCTAGGCCTTTTTAACCGGCTCTTCAGTGTTAAGATTCCAGTCAAGTTTACTGTCTAAAGTGAGCCCTAAGTATTTGGCAGATTTGCTGAAAGCGAGTTCCATCCCATTTAGATTTGGTGGTCTGAGGGGAGGAATCTTATACTTCCTTGTGAAGAGGACTAAATCAGTTTTGGCTGGGTTTAGCCCAAGTCCCTTTGAGGGGGCCTATGAGGACATGGTACGAAGTGCAGCGGTTATACGCTCGCACAGACTTTGGGGGTATTTGCCCCAGAAGGCTATGGCAACGTCGTCCGCGTAAGCGATCACCCGACAGCCCCCTTTCTCCATGGAGCGCAGTAAGCTATTAACAGTAACATTCCAAAGGAGAGGGGAGAGAGCACCTCCTAGCGGGGTGCCTCTATTTACGGATCTGGAAATGGTCGAAGACCCCAGTGTCGCCCTGACGGTCCTGCACTTAAGCAATTGATCAATCAGCTCCACAATGCGGTGCCCAACCCCCAGCTCCAACAATGCCTCGGTAATCACTCCGGGTATGACATTGTTAAAAGCGCCCACAATGTCCAGAAAGGCTATAAGGCAGTACTCCTTGTAATGGAGTGCCTTTTCTATTGTAGAGATAACAGCGTGAATAGCTGTCTCAGTAGATTTACCTTTTTAGTAAGCGTGCTGAGCTTGGGAGAAGTAATCGGTCGTGATCGAATCTCTAATATGTAGGCCAAGCACCCTTTCTAGTGTCTTGAGTAGAAAGGATGTTAGACTTATGGGACGAAAATCATTTGGGGTCGTGTATGAGGCTTTGCCAGCCTTGGGAATAAAGACGACTTTAGATTCGAAACATGGCTTGGGGATCGAACTTGTCGTCAGGATGTCAGAAAAGATTTTCTGTAGCCAGTTTATGGCAATATAAACTGCATGCTGCAGCTTGGCTGAATGATTCCGTCCGGCCCAGGAGATTTATAGGGCGAAAATCTTCGGATAGCCCATGAAAGGATATCTTTGGAGAAAAAGTCAGTGAAGTCATGCTCCTGAAAATCTCTGAAGATAGAGAGCGTTTAGCTTGTTTTAGTTTCTTTTTATATAAAGTTAGTCTGGCTTTATAGAGACTTCATTATTGGTTATCTCCCCTGAACCTTGCTTTATAAAAGAACTTTCGCGAACTATTGCGAAGCTCACCTAGTTGTGGGGACCACCACGGTGGTTTTGGTTTCCCTCTAGGTTTGCTGTGGGGCATGCATTGCTTAGCGCGGACTTGCATGCCTCCGTGAGCTCGTTTGTGAGCAGCTCTGTGTGCTCAGGGGAAGGAAGTCCTGCTGGGGGATTCTCTGGGATAAGTCTTGCAAGACATTCTTTGAAAATGGTCCACACTGTACGTTTTAAGTTTCTGCACCATTTAGGCTTAGAGATTTCGAGAGAGAAAACTATGTCGATATACCTATGATCGGAGAAGGAATGCTCATTTAGTACTCATCATCTTATGAGTCTTTGACGAAGGGAGGCTGTGGCTAGCGTTAAGTCTAATGCTTCTTCCCTATTCTTTGTAATAAAGGTCGGGTCGTTTCCTATATTACAAATATTCAGACTAGTCTAAAGAATATAATTAGAGAGTAGCTCACCGCGTTCATTTATATCCGTACTTCCTCACTGATGGTGGTGAGCGTTGGCGTCACATCCTACGATGAGCTCGGTGTGAGTCGCTTCGCAGTCGGCGATTAGCGCCCGCAGCAGTAGGTGTGGCAGTGGCCCTTGTTGGTCGTGGGCCATGTAGGCTGAGCTGAGCCTGACTTGTCCCGACTTCAGCTCAAGGCACGCATCAGTGTTGTTGCCATTACTGAAATTGGGGAGCAGAAAAATGTCTTGATGTTTTCTGGCTAGTATGCAGGTGCGGACTTTACCTTCTTTTCGGGCTACAATTAACTTGTAGTCCTTAGTCCCCAGTCCAGAAACCTTGCCTCCACAATCCCAAGGTTCCTGAATGAGGACAACATCTGCGCCACATTGGCTTATGCGGAGCAGCAAGACGGCTGCAGCCGCCTTACAGTGGTGGAGGTTGATCTGAAGGAGCCTCAGAGACATCTCCAGGCTTCAACTCGACCACTGTCAGATTAGCCTCTTCGTCCGTGTCGTCATCGAGGTTAATCATATTATCGGATCCTTCCGACTGGTGTCCTGCTTGGGCTTCGGCCGTCGCGTCACTTTCTGTGACTGGGTTTTGCGTACCATGGGCTGTGGTATCGCCTGCGACGGCCTCCACCGTTGGCTGCCCGCACGAGGCTGCGACGCCGTGCGCCATCAGTGAGTCTTCCTCAGCTGAAGGCTTGCTAGCCGCATCCGAACGGTAGACCCGTATTGCTATCGGCTTGAAGCCGAAGTGGGCCCAACCATTGGATGCGATAAGGGCCTCAGCTGACTCGTCATTTAGGACTAGAATCACCTACCAATTGTTGCCTTCTGGCGCCTCGACCTTGGCGATCTTCCAGTCGTGCGTTACCAGGTCAGGGTAACTCATCTGAAGGAGTTTGAGGATCATTTCGGGTTCCTCGGGCTTGGCGGAAACCCAAACTCTAGCTCGTGGTCGACTGGGCACATCCTTCCAGTCAACTGCCTCTAGCTTCGCACCTGGATAAATCTCTCCCAAGAGGGCAACAGCTTTTTTGTAGAGCTCTGCGGATTTTTCATCTTTGCAGGCTATGTCCTTGATGTTGCCCTGGTGCCATCCGGCATCAGAGCATCGAGGTAGCGGTCCTCCGGACTGCAGCATCAGGTCGACAATATTATCCTGCAGCTTATTTTTAATGGCCCCCCACGTGTTCCACGGGATATGGCCCTCTTTGTGGCCCCTGTCGAGGACCCCAATGAGAACCTTCTCCTTAGCAGCTTCGGCGAAGGACCGAGTGGGCGTCTGTGGCCGCGGGGGTGGCCTGATCCGCTTGGCTTGCGGGGCCGGTTTCTCAACGGAGCGTTAACGCTTCTGCTTGGCTTTAGCAGATGCGGCAGGGATTGCTGGCTTGAAATCTGGAAGGATTTTCTTGGCCCACTCAACAAGGTTGACACCGTCGGTGGATGAGGGCGGGGCGGTTATGCTTTCTTGCAGAATTTCCGCCGCGCGCTGCCGGTCCTAGATGGACGGTTTACTTGCCGCTGTGGTAGCGGGCCCCAAGGCAGTTGCCTGCTGCAAGCTCCCTTGAGCTCATTGGTCCCACGAGTAGACGGGAATGGAAGGTCACTCGCGACATAGCCGCAGGAATCCTGTTTAAACTGGAGGTCGGCAGGTATCCAGAGTTCGCCAAGTGACTACCGAGCACCCCCTCGGCCACGAGTCCCTCGGCACAATGCTGTGCAACCTTGGACTGGGGTAATTTTATAGAGTGTTCCTTCTCTCGCCCGACTACCATTCGCCAGCACCCTTGGCAGAGACATGACCGTACCAAGGGCCTGCTTCCAGCCGCAAGGACGGCACGCACTGCACGCTCGCGCATTCAAAATGGCGGTATGAATGCGTTTCCCCACGGTGCGCGTTATTCCCCATGTTGCTCCAAGGCCAAGGGAATATATATTAATACATATATTCTTCAATGCTATCACCAAACTTGGCCACTATCCAGACAGATGGAAAAAGTCAATTATCATTATGATACCAAAGCCTGGAAAAGATCACACAGTTCCCACGTCGTATAGACCTATAAGCTTATTACCGTGTCTATCAAAACTTTTTGAAAAATGTTTGCTGTCCCGGATAAATCCATTCCTGAATCTTCATAACATAATCCCGTCACACCAATTTGGCTTTCGTGAAAAGCATGGAACAATTGAGCAGGTTAACAGAATAACATCAGAGATACGAAGCGCGTTCGAAAATAGAGAATACTGCACTGCAATATTTCTGGATGTTTCTCAGGCATTCGACAAAGTTTGGTTGGAAGGTCTAATGCATAAGATCAAAGCAATGCTCCCAAACACACACATAAGCTGCTTAAGTCGTACCTATACGACAGGAAGTTCGCAGTAAGATGTAACACTGCAATGTCTGACGAACACAGTATCGAAGCTGGTGTTCCACAGGGCAGCGTACTGGGACCAACACTGTACGTGCTTTTCACAGCAGACATCCCAATAAGCAGCCGATTGACAACATCTACCTTTGCTGATGATACAGCTATTCTCAGCCGCTCCAGATGCCCAATACAAGCAACAGCGCAACTAGCCCTTCATCTGGTCAACGTGGAAAAATGGTTATCAGATTGGCGAATTAAGGTAAACGAACAAAAATGTAAGCAAGTAACTTTCACCCTTAACAGGCAAGATTGTCCACCGCTCACGTTAAACAACACCACACTTCCAAAAACAAACGATGTAACGTATCTGGGCGTACACTTAGACCGAAGACTAACATGGCGGCGACACATTGAAGCTAAAAGAACACATCTCAAACTGAAAGCCAATAGCCTCCATTGGCTCATCAATGCTCGCTCTTCCATTAGTTTGGACTACAAGGTCCTGCTTTACAACTCTGTTCTAAAACCAATCTGGACCTATGGTTCCCAGTTATGGGGGAACGCTAGCAACAGCAGCATTGACATTGTCCAGAGAGCCCAGTCAAAAATATTGAGAACCATTACCGGGGCACCGTGGTATGTTCGAAACGAAAACATTCATAAAGACTTAAACATCTCAACAGTCAAGGAGGAAATAGAGGAACAAAAAGTAAAATATCTTATCAAGCTCTCATCGCACACAAATCATCTCGCGAGAGGTCTCACAAGGCTGCGCAGCCGATCCCGTCTTCGTCGTAACGACTTACCAACCCAGCGATGATTTTTAGGGACGCGCACTCAGAATACAGTCAAAAACAAAAATGAACTGTTAGCTAAGATTTATTTATAAGATTTGTATACTTATTGCTAGTTTTCTAATTCACTAGAAAAGATTCAATAAATAAGACCAGCAATTTAAAAAAAAAAAAAATATATATATATTTTTACATCATAAAAAATATATTTATCTTTAGAAAAAAAAACATTGATATATTTCTTTAAATTCCATTGCTAATATGCAATGATACTCTGCAATTTTATTGGCAGAGTTGCATTTTCAGCAGCATTTTCGCCCAAAATTGTCGTATTCAGCAACAATATGAAGCAGGTCATGCAAAAAGCAATTATTTACCGAATATTTACCAAATAATTATTGCCCTGTTATTTTTTACAACCAATCAAAAGTATTTGGTTTCTTATTTTCAGATATATGATCATTAGTAACAAAATAGTCGTTACTATTTCAATTACTGTTACATATGTAGATGGCGCTGATATGTAAAACTTCAACGATGGTCACACTTATATATGATACAATAGACCATCAGCCATTTCACTTTTTATACTCGATACCGAAGGTAAAGAGTATATTGGTTTTGTGCAATGTCCGTCATGGTGTCTGTCCGTCTGTCCGTCTGTCCGTCCGTCCGTCTGTCCGTCTGTCCGTCCGTATGTGTGCAAGTTTTTTCCACACCCTTCAAGCTAGGGACTTGAAACTTTCCAATTCTCTTTTTCTATGGGATAGTAAATTAAAGTGTCAAGATTGGGGTTCTACGATAACTGGGGGGCTGGCAAATCGATAAATTCGATAACTCAAAAACGATAAATCGGCATATTTCACACACCCTTACAGCTAGAACTACCAAATTTTGTAAGAAGATAGCTACTAGCAACCCCCAAAAAACTGCATCAAAAATTTTGGAGCCACGCCCCCCCATTCCACCCCCAGACCCCCCGCATTTTAAAGTCAAAAAAGCCTATATCTCCCACAGTTTTTGAGCTAGAGCCACCAAATTTGGTGCCAATTTAGCTGATGATGACCCCCCAAAAACTGCACCAAAAGTATGGATGCCACGCCCACCAATACCGCCCTAGCCGCCCCCAGATGCCCCAACGCTTCGTAAAAAACGGGAATGCGTGTATCTTCCAGAGTAGTGGAGCTAGAGCCACCAAATTTGGTAGGAAGATAGCTGGTAACGACCCCAAAAGAACTGCATCAAAGTTTTGGAGCCACGCCCACCCATCCCGCCTCCAGCCCCCCCGCATTTAGAAATCAGAAAAGCCTATATCTCCCACAGTTTTTTTAGCTAGAGTCACCAAATTTGGTGCCAATTTAGCTGATGATGACCCCTCAAAAACTGCACCAAAAGTTTGGATGCCACGCCCACCAATACCGCCCTAGCCGCCCCCAGATGCCCCAACGCTTCGTCAGAAACGGGAATGCGTGTATATTCCAGAGTAGTGGAGCTAGAGCCACCAAATTTGGTAGGAAGATAGCTGGCAACGACCCCCAACAATCTGCATCAAAGTTTTGGAGCCTAGCCCATCCATTCCGCCCCCCTTTCCCCACCTTATACAAACTTTGAGCTAGAGTCACCAAATTTGGTATGAAGGTAGCATTTGACATTCCACAAGGACCTGCAGCAAAAATTTAGATGCCACGCCCAACCATACCGCCCGCAGCCCCCCTTTCCCCACTTTATACAAACTTCGAGCTAGAGTCACCAAATTTGGTAAGAAGAGAGCAATTGACATCGCACATGGATCGGCAGCAAAAATTTGAAAGCCACGCCCACCCATACCGCCCCAAGCCCCATAGCCCCCCTTTCACCACCTTTTACATGCTTCGAGCTAGAGTCACCAAATTTGGTATGAAGGTAGCATTTGACATTCCACAAGGATCTGCAGCAAAAATTTGGATGCCACGCCCAACCATACCGCCCGCAGCCCCCCTTTCCCCACTTTATACAAACTTCGAACTAGAGTCACCAAATTTGGTATGAAGGTAGCATTTGACGTTCCACAAGAATCTACAGCAAAAATTTGGATGCCACGCCCAACCATACCGCCCGCAGCCCCCCTTTCCCCACTTTATACAAACTTCGAGCTAGAGTCACCAAATTTGGTATGAAGATAGCAATTGACATCCCACATAGATCGGCACCAAAATTTGAATACCACGCCCAACCATACCGCCCGCAGCCCCCCTTTCCCCACTTTATACAAACTTCGAGCTAGAGTCACCAAATTTGGTATGAAGATAGCAATTGACATCCCACATAGATCGGCACCAAAAATTTGAATACCACGCCCAACCATACCGCCCCCAGCCCCCCTTTCACCACTTTTACAAACTTTGAGCTAGAGTCACCACATTTGTTATGAAGGTAGCATTTGACATTCCACAAGGATCTGCAGCAAAAATTTGGATGCCACGCCCAACCATACCGCCCGCAGCCCCCCTTTCCCCACTTTATACAAACTTCGAGCTAGAGTCACCAAATTGGTATGAAGATAGCAATTGACATCCCACATAGATCGGCACCAAAAATTTGAATACCACGCCCATACATACCGCCCCCAGCCCCCCTTTCCCCACTTTTACAAACTTTGAGCTAGAGTCACCAAATTTGTTATGAAGGTAGCATTTGAAATTCCACAAGGATCTGCAGCAAAAATTTGGATGCCACGCCCAACCATACCGCCCGCAGCCCCCCTTTCCCCTCTTTATACAAACTTCGAGCTAGAGTCACCAAATTTGGTATGAAGGTAGCATTTGACATTCCACAAGGATCTGCAGCATAAATTTGGATGCCACGCCCAACCATACCGCCCGCAGCCCCCCTTTCCCCACTTTATACAAACTTCGAGTTAGAGTCACCAAATTTGGTATGAAGGTAGCATTTGACATTCCACAAGGATCTGCAGCAAAAATTTGGATGCCACGCCCAACCATACCGCCCGCAGCCCCCCTTTCCCCACTTTATACAAACTTCGAGCTAGAGTCACCAAATTTGGTATGAAGATAGCAATTGACATCCCACATAGATCGGCTTCAAAAATTTGAATACCATGCCCAACCATACCGCCCCCAGCCCCCCTTTCCCCACTTTTACAAACTTTGAGCTAGAGTCACCAAATTTGGTATGAAGGTAGCATTTGACATTCCACAAGGATCTGCAACAAAAATTTGGATGCCACGCCCAACCATACTGCCCGCAGCCCCCCTTTCACCACCTTTTACATGCTTCGAGCTAGAGTCACAAAATTTGGTATGAAGGTAGCATTTGACATTCCACAAGGATCTGCAGCAAAAATTTAGATGCCACGCCCAACCATACCGCCCGCAGCCCCCCTTTCCCCACTTTATACAAACTTTGAGCTACAGTCACCAAATTTGTTATGAAGGTAGCATTTGACATTCCACAAGGATCTGCAGCAAAAATTTGGATGCCACGCCCAACCATACCGCCCGCAGCCCCCCTTTCCCCACTTTATACAAACTTCGAGCTAGAGTCACCAAATTTGGTATGAAGGTAGCATTTGACATTCCACAAGGATCTGCAGCAAAAATTTGGATGCCACGCCCACCCATACCGCCCGCAGCCCCCCTTTCCCCACTTTATACAAACTTCGAGCTAGAGTCACCAAATTTGGTATGAAGGTAGCATTTGACATTCCACAAGGATCTGCAGCAAAAATTTGGATGCCACGCCCAACCATACCGCCCGCAGCCCCCCTTTCCCCACTTTATACAAACTTCGAGCTAGAGTCACCAAATTTGGTATGAAGATAGCAATTGACATCCCACATAGATCGGCACCAAAAATTTGAATACCACGCCCAACCATACCACCCCCAGCCCCCCTTTCCCCACTTTATACAAACTTCGAGCTAGAGTCACCAAATTTGGTATGAAGGTAGCATTTGACATTCCACAAGGATCTGCAGCAAAAATTTGGATGCCACGCCCAACCATACCGCCCGCAGCCCCCCTTTCCCCACTTTATACAAACTTCGAGCTAGAGTCACCAAATTGGTATGAAGATAGCAATTGACATCCCACATAGATCGGCACCAAAAATTTGAATACCACGCCCAACCATACCGCCCACAGCCCCCCTTTCCCCACTTTTACAAACTTTGAGCTAGAGTCACCAAATTTGTTATGAAGGTAGCATTTGAAATTCCACAAGGATCTGCAGCAAAAATTTGGATGCCACGCCCAACCATACCGCCCGCAGCCCCCCTTTCCCCACTTTATACAAACTTCGAGCTAGAGTCACCAAATTTGGTATGAAGGTAGCATTTGACATTCCACAAGGATCTGCAGCAAAAATTTGGATGCCACGCCCAACCATACCGCCCGCAGCCTCCCTTTCCCCACTTTATACAAACTTCGAGCTAGAGTCACCAAATTTGGTATGAAGGTAGCATTTGACATTCCACAAGGATCTGCAGCAAAAATTTGGATGCCACGCCCAACCATACCGCCCGCAGCCCCCCTTTCCCCACTTTTACAAACTTCGAGCTAGAGTCACCAAATTTGGTATGAAGATAGCAATTGACATCCCACATAGATCGGCACCAAAAATTTGAATACCACGCCCAACCATACCGCCCCCAGCCCCCCTTTCCCCACTTTTACAAACTTTGAGCTAGAGTCACCAAATTTGTTATGAAGGTAGCATTTGACATTCCACAAGGATCTGCAGCAAAAATTTGGATGCCACGCCCAACCATACCGCCCGCAGCCCCCCTTTCCCCACTATATACAAACTTCGAGCTAGAGTCACAAAATTTGGTATGAAGGTAGCATTTGACATTCCACAAGGATCTGCAGAAAAAATTTGGATGCCACGCCCAACCATACCGCCCGCAGCCCCCCTTTCCCCACTTTATACAAACTTCGAGCTAGAGTCACCAAATTTGTTATGAAGGTAGCATTTGACATTCCACAAGGATCTGCAGCAAAAATTTGGATGCCACGCCCAACCATACCGCCCGCAGCCCCCCTTTCCCCAATTTATACACACTTCGAGCTAGAGTCACCAAATTTGGTATGAAGATAGCAATTGACATCCCACATAGATCGGCACCAAAAATTTGAATACCACGCCCAACCATACCGCCCCCAGCCCCCCTTTCCCCACTTTTACAAACTTTGAGCTAGAGTCACCAAATTTGGTATGAAGAGAGCATTTGACATCCCACATGGATCGGAAGCAAAAATTTGAATGCCACGCCCACCCATACCGCCCCAAGCCCCATAGCCCCCTTTCACCACCTTTTACATGCTTCGAACTAGAGTCACCAAATTTGGTATGAAGGTAGCATTTGACATTCCACAAGGATCTGCAGCAAAAATTTGGATGCCACGCCCAACCATACCGCCCGCAGCCCCCCTTTCCCCACTTTATACAAACTTCGAGCTAGAGTCACCAAATTTGGTATGAAGATAGCATTTGACATTCCACAAGGATCTGCAGCAAAAATTTGGATGCCACGCCCAACCATACCGCCCGCAGCCCCCCTTTCCCCACTATATACAAACTTCGAGCTAGAGTCACAAAATTTGGTATGAAGGTAGCATTTGACATTCCACAAGGATCTGCAGAAAAAATTTGGATGCCACGCCCAACCATACCGCCCGCAGCCCCCCTTTCCCCACTTTATACAAACTTCGAGCTAGAGTCACCAAATTTGTTATGAAGGTAGCATTTGACATTCCACAAGGATCTGCAGCAAAAATTTGGATGCCACGCCCAACCATACCGCCCGCAGCCCCCCTTTCCCCAATTTATACACACTTCGAGCTAGAGTCACCAAATTTGTTATGAAGGTAGCATTTGACATTCCACAAGGATCTGCAGCAAAAATTTGGATGCCACGCCCAACCATACCGCCCGCAGCCCCCCTTTCCCCACTATATACAAACTTCGAGCTAGAGTCACAAAATTTGGTATGAAGGTAGCATTTGACATTCCACAAGGATCTGCAGAAAAAATTTGGATGCCACGCCCAACCATACCGCCCGCAGCCCCCCTTTCCCCACTTTTACAAACTTCGAGCTAGAGTCACCAAATTTGGTATGAAGATAGCAATTGACATCCCACATAGATCGGCACCAAAAATTTGAATACCACGCCCAACCATACCGCCCCCAGCCCCCTTTCCCCACTTTTACAAACTTTGAGCTAGAGTCACCAAATTTGGTATGAAGAGAGCATTTGACATCCCACATGGATCGGAAGCAAAAATTTGAATGCCACGCCCACCCATACCGCCCCAAGCCCCATAGCCCCCTTTCACCACCTTTTACATGCTTCGAACTAGAGTCACCAAATTTGGTATGAAGGTAGCATTTGACATTCCACAAGGATCTGCAGCAAAAATTTGGATGCCACGCCCAACCATACCGCCCGCAGCCCCCCTTTCCCCACTTTATACAAACTTCGAGCTAGAGTCACCAAATTTGGTATGAAGATAGCAATTGACATTCCACATAGATCTGCACCAAAAATTTGAATGCCACGCCCAACCATACCGCCCCCAGTCCCCCTTTCCCCACTTTTACAAACTTTGAGCTAGAGTCACCAAATTTGGTATGAAGATAGCAATTGACATCCCACATGGATGGGCATCAAAATTTTTAATACTGGTATCGAGTATACCGCAGTCGGTTGCGTCCGACTGCAACGTTTCCACTTGTTCTTATTGAAATTTAGCAAAAGCTCTATTTGTCTCTGTCGCCTGAACTTACTTACTGAGCGCTTACTGAGTTCTTCCGGTTTTGAAAAAGGCTACCTTCAATTTTCAGACGAGACATAAGAAGTATAACTTCAAAAATCTTTCGTTCAAAAATTATAAGCAAATTCGCGGTGAAGGTTTATATGTACATTTAAAAATGAAACGCACCTTATGCCGTTTCAATGTATTTCTTCTACTCCATTTTAATAAAGGATGTCATTGGAGTGGACTTCTCGGACGACTTTGTAGCCATATGGACTAGTCTGTAAAACGGACCATATGGACTAGTCAAAAAACAGACCAAATGGACTATCTGGGGAAAACAGTGCTAACGAAGCACACCATAATCTGAATTTACGTATAAACGTAAAATAAGTAGATGCAAATATGTGTGCGCTTTGTTGATCTGCTGGTGGCCGTCAATAGCAAATAAATTAGAATAAGTTGGCGCTAACCTAACAATTGAGAAATTGCTAAAAATAGTATAATACAATTACATATTTATATTAATTATATGTAAATTGAAAAGAAATTTGTTACGTAACATAAATCATAGATATAATAAGATATGTAAATAATATGGCAAAATTTTAAAATTATTTCATAAGTTAAATAAGAAAGTCACTTAAATATATACACCAGTAAAAAAATAAAATATCATACAATCTGAGACAGGTTCTTGTACACTTGACAAATAACCATTAAGGCATAAATGTGAGCGCACACATTCTCGCGCTGTTCAAATTTAACAAGTGGAAATGTTGCAGTCGGACGCAACCGACTGCGGTATACTCGTTACCAGTATTAAAACCGGTAAAGAGAGGCCTGATTGCAAAGGGGTACGGATGCGGCAGGGGTGTACGCTGCCTTAAAGATTCTCCGATGCAGATGGGTATGCCACCAGCTGTCTTCCTTCTAAATTTGGTGACTCTAGCTCAAAGTTTGTAAAAGGTGGGGAAAGGGAGGCTCTGAGCAGATTGGGCGGGTGTGGCATCCAAATTTTTGCTGCAGATCTATGTGGAATGTCGATTGCTATATTCATACCAAATTGGGTGACTCTAGCTCAAAGTTTGTAAAAGGTTGGGAGAGGGGGGCGGAATGGATGGGTGTGGCTCCAAAACGTTGGGGGTCGTTGGCAGTTATTTTCCTAACAATTTGGTGGCTCAATTTCCTTGACTCTGGAAGATACGCGCATTCCCGTTTTTGACGAAGCGTTGGGGCGGATGGAGTGGCTAGGGCAGTATTGGTGGGCTTGGCATCCAAACTTTTGATGCAGTTTTTAGGGGGTCATCATTAACTATCTTGGCATCAAATTTGGTGGCTATATCTCAAAAATATAGGCTTTTTGACTTTAAAATGCGGTGTGGCTGGGGGTGGAACGGGTGGGCGTGGCTCCAAAATTGTTGATGCAGTTTTTTTGGGGTTGTTAGTAGCTATCTGCTTTGTAGTTCTAGCTTTATAAACGTGCGAAATATGTGGATTTATCGGTTTTGAGTTATCGAATTTATCGATTTGTCAGCCCCCCAGTTATCGTAGAACCCCAATCTTGACACTTTAATTTACTATCCCATAGATAAAGAGAATTGGAAAGTTTCGAGTCTCTAGCTTGAAGGGTGTGGAAAAAAGTTGCGAACATACAGACGGACAGACGGACGGACACCATGACGGACATTGCACAAACTCAATATACTCTTGACCTTCGGTAACGAGTATAAAAATACCATCCCAAAAATAAAAATACAATCACACGCAAAAATAAAAAATCATCACACGCAAATCCCACACGTATATAAACCGCAGAGCTAACTAACTAACTAACTTAGCTTCAATCGATTAAATTCGATATCTCCGGTGTTCCTTAACTGATTTGGACGAAATTTTCAGAAAAGTTCTATCGTTACCCAATACTGCAACCCTCATTTTACATTTTTCAAATTCGATATTTTTTTGTTATCGATTCCATGTGTATATCTGAAATCAGGATAGCTATCGATAATTTGAAGCAAACTTGTTCTGCTCATGGTATAGGAGAACTTATATACAAAATCTGAAGTCTCTAGCTCTTGAAGTCTCTGAGATCCACGCCTTCATACAGACAGACAGACAGACGGACAGACGGACATGGCTATATCGTCTCGGCTGTTGATGCTGATCGAGAATATATACACTTTATGGGGTCGGAGATGCTTCCTTCTGCCTGTTACATACTTTTGGGTTAAGGGTATAAAAATGATACAAAAGTGAAAACGTGTTGCACAATACAAGCAATTGTCTGGTATATTTTTGGTGTAATTTTGTGCTTTAGGTGCTAAAAAGCCGCTAAAAGTAAATTAGGGTTGGTTTGCTAATTTTCTTAAATAATCTAGTTTATGGGATGCTGTCCGTTCTAGGAGTGATGCTTTCACGCTTTTAAAGGGCAATTTTAAATTCATTTATTTATGACAAGCAGCAAATTAAATATCACAAATGGCAAACTCAGCCCAAACGATAGCGAACAGCTATTATTATTATTATTTAAATATTCCTAGTGCTACAAGTTTTACACTTTTAAATTAATGCACTAGTCACCATCAGATTTTACATGAAACAGTTAAACTTAACTTAAGAAACTATAAAATTTAATTAAAACTTAAAATACTAAACAAACCACATTAAAAAGCAAATAATTTAAAACATTTATTCTTATAAATAAATTTGGAATTTTGGTAATACATGCCTATTAAAGTTTAGTTAGTGATATTTTGATTTTTTAAATAACTCTTCAATTTGTTGTTAAACAATGGTGCGCTACTAATAGTTTTCAAGTTAGGTGGTAACTGATTCCAAAGTCGGACAGCCCAGATAAAGAAGTGTCTATTAGAACAAGATAGTCTGGTTCTAAAGCAAGCAATATTATTGGTCCTCTGCGACAAATTGAAACGCAGCTTCTCAAAAAGGTAATCAGGAGTCTTCGTAAAAATAATTTTGTGAAGCTGTATTAACATTTTATAATTCGTCCAGTTATTTATGTCCAAGTCAAATATTTTATTAGCAAAACTAGTAACGTGGTCTGTACTACCTAGTGAAAACACAAATCTAGCTATGCTATTAAAGGCTACTTTTATCTTTTGCTGGCTGGCGGCGTCACACTTACAAAAAATTTCTATACCGTACATTAAAACTGGTATAATTAATGCTTTTGCAACCGTCATTTTAATATTGATTGGCAAAAATGGTTGTGCCAGAGACAATTGGCGTAGGACACCGTATGTCTTTCCTACAGCTTTGTTTGTACGGTCTCTCCAGGAGAGAGTATTGTTAATTGTAATGCCTAAGTTATCTGCCTTATACATAGCTGATTTCTGCATTGTCAATTACAAGTTTGCTTAAATTGTTTGTGTTCAGGAACTTTTTATAGATAACTATACATTTAGACTTAAACGGATTTAGACATAAACCATTGTTACTTGCCCACTTGGACACACAGGACAGATCATAATTGCTTAATCTAATACATTCCTTTATTTGACTAAGAGGACGACTTACATACATTTGCACATCATCAGCATACATATGGAAATCACACATAGATAGGACGTTAGGCAGATCAGCAACATACATTGTAAACAAAACCGGGCCTAGTACTGATCCCTGAGGAACACCACATGAATTGACTAGAACATTAGATCTCGACTTATTTGCAATTACTGCTTGTTTTCTATTAGTCAAGTAAGAAGACATCAATTTACATGCAGTAGAGGAAAAATTATATAATTTTATTAACTTGGTTATGAGGATCTCATGGTTAACCATGTCAAAAGCCTTACTAAAGTCAAGTAGCGTTAAAAAGGTTACTTCATTATTGTCCATTTTTGTTCTAATGTCCTCAACTATTTTAATAATTGCTGTCGTGCAGCTTCTACCTTTTCTGAATCCTGACTGCTTATTATTTAAAAGTTTATGTGTTTCTAGAAAAATTGTTATTTGTTTCGCCATTATGTTTTCGAATGTTTTGGAAAAATATGGCAGTATAGAGATTGGTCTATACTCATTATTCGACTTTGGTATTGGTACTATTTTTGCTTCTTTCCATTGATTTGGGAATGGCGAAGAGGTTATTGCAGTATTGATGACATGTGTAATATGCTGAATAATAGTGGGTAGCAATAATTTGATGAATTTTGGGTCGATTTCATCAAGCCCGATCGCGTTGGATTTAATTATGAACATGGCTTCTAAGACTTCACATTCACTCACACAAACATATTAACATTCATAGACGGGACAGAACTAATATATGGATTGCACGAGCTAACAGGAATATTTAAGTTTAAAAATTGCTGATTTAAACCGTTAACATCAAGGTCATCATTCATAAGAGATTTAGTTTTGCCTATCCCTAAGGTATTTAAAGTTTTCCAAGTCTGTCTTAAGTTTATTGCACTTTTGAATTTATCACCGTAATAGTTTCTCTTGGCATTTGATATCAAAGTATTAACTCTACGTCGCATTAAAAATTATATTACAACTTTCCGTTTTATAGCGTTTCCACTTGTCATAAGCCTCATTTCTCTTTTTGATTGCACTTCTTATTTGACTATTAAACCAAGTCGCGATAACCGGCTTTACAGTGCTAGTTTTAAGTGGTACAAATTTTTTGTATAGATAGCCAATATTTGAATTCATTAAATTTAGTTGGGTGTCAACCATCGGGAGGGAATATATAGTGTTCCAATCACAGAGACGACAATCTTCAATTAAACTAGTGTAGTCAATGTTTTTAAAGTCTCTGTATTGGAAGGTCTGTATGTTGCTGTCAATTTGCATATCATACGTTAAAAATAAGAGATCATGTTTTGAAAAAGCAGGCACTGAGACTTGGTCATATAGTAGGATTTTTTCTGGTTTGTTGACAAAAATTACATCTAATAAAGTGTTAGTGGTCTTTGAAAAATGCGTCGGCAAGATTATGTTTACAGGGTTCAGTCCTATTGATTCCATTTCATTTAGTAGATGTGGCTTTATTAATATGTTACTATTTAGGTCACCTGTTAGTATAATGTCCGTGTACGTCAGTGTTAGGTTAGTTATTAAATCAATCAGGTTAGAGTAATCAATATTCTTATGTGGTCTGTATATACAGCCGACTAGCATTTTAATATCACAGTCAAAATTCATAAGCTCTAAAAATATATATTCCACTTGGCAGCATGCGCGACTCCGATTCCCTCAAAGTTGCTGCAATTTTCTCAGCCTGCTCATCAAATTTTCAGCTGATGATCTGGGTGATCAGCGCAGCATCAACTCCCTTGGTCGCCTTCAGGTCGCCAGTAGAATTTTCCCTGACACGCTTACTGGCAGATGACATCGTTTTATTTATGAAACAAAAGTTTTGTTGAGAGGTGTAAATGAGTGACTTCTGTGAGTCAGCTTAGCGACGTGACGTTGCGGTATATTGTTGTGTTGGGTCCGCGTCTATTCAGCTGTTGTGCCAGTTTCACTCAACTGATTGTTGCTTTTGTTTACTTAAGCCGCGCTGCGCTTTGTGTGTTTTTTGAAAATCTTTTTTAAAGCAAAGATTTTGCGTTATTTTGTAAACTTTAAAACACGGATTTCTTGCCGGTCCTTAGTTTATTAATTTTTGAGTTTTTGAGACAATTTTATCAAATAAAACGAGATAAATTTGCGAAAATGGTGGAGTACAAGAAAAAAAGCCAAAAAAAAAGCTACAGACTTAAAGCTTTGCAAATATCTTTTTCAATAGCCTGGACAGATAAAGTGTCAAGATTGGAGCTCTACGCCTAATGTGTCTGGCAAATTGATAAATTCGATAACCGATTGTGAAAAGTTATCAGATTTGTTTTGTTCAATTGGGTGTTCAAGCGGTGCTGCAAAGTTACACTTTTGCACATTTAACGATAGCGAACAGCTGATTGTGCAAAGTTATCAGGCTTGTTTTGTTCAATTGGTTGTTCACGACAGCGGTGTTGCAATTTACACTTTTGCACATTTGCAACACAAAGTGAACACCCTAATTACAATTTTTGTTGTATAATTATTTTTTTCTTATTTATATTTGATGCTTTAATTTCGGCTTCATACTTTCTTTCTATACACTTAAAATTGAGGTGTTTGTTAGCGCAATGCGCGCAGCACAGCAAAAAAATCGAAGTGACGACTTATGCCAAAAACTAAGTCAAACAATGCAAAGGGATAAACCGAAGAAGCCCCATTATACTTATGTACATGCATACATGTATTGTTTAACTTGTATGCGTCAAAGTCACAGAAAATGAAAAAATTTACTAGCTACACGTAGCACATTCAGAGGGGTTTTTACGAAATGCATATAGTAGATGTTTTGGATATGCTGTCCGCCTATGGGTAACTTAAAGCTTAGTATCCCTTGGGTGGGTGACTCTTACCGCTCTCATTTTGAATTTTAGAGCGAGTGGATAACCGTGACTCTGATTGTGGCTGGCTCAGAACCAGTATTAGGAAAGATCTATATAGAACATGATTTGGTTAATGGCTTTGATTGAACAAACATAGTGCGGTTTTCTCAATGTCCGGTTAAAGTCGCAGTTAGTTAAACTCTGTATAAATTTAATGCTCGTGTTAAACAGTGTTTAACGAATTTGGTTTTCTCAATGCAAAGTTAACCTGTTACGTTAAGACACTATCGCGTTAATACTGCTGCCAGACCTTACGAGCAAATCAGCTGTTTTGTATGGTATTTTTTTGTTTTGTGACTGCCAAATTCTTATTCTATTGCCACTTGAAAACTTAAATTTAATTTAAAATGGAAAATAAATTGCCTTTAATGAGCCCGACTGAAACCCGTAAGCGGCAGCGGGGTAAAAACTTTTCTATCTCTGAAGAACATATACTTGTTGACCTTGTGGAGGCAAATAGTAACATTTTGGTGAACAAAAGGAGCGATGCTGTGTCTTGGAAGCCGAAAGAGCAGTGAAGAAAGTATCCGCTCAGTTCAGTGCTCGTATATTGGCAATGGATTATGTCAACCTGAACCGTTGCACAAAATTTACTTCATCCAATGCAGTGAAATAATTCACCCTATGTCTATAATTTCTAGAATCTTTCAGTCGTTGCTCCATTTCTCCCAATTCAAAGTCCATTGCGTGAATGCTACAAATGCGCTTATGCGATGCCATTTTGCTTTAAGAATAAAATAAATACAATGCATGTCTCGGCTTAAGTCAGCTGTTTGCCTAACGATGATTTTTGCGATATTTATATTGGCACGTAACCTGGCTATAAATATTACCCGGCCCTCAGGCGTCAGTCTCATTTAAACCTAACCGCACATTGAGAAACTCAATTTTGACTAAACTTAGGATAGTTAAGCTAACTGAACATTGAGAAAACGGGCCATAGTTATATTATAAAGGCAGAAATTTAAGAAGATTTCTTTTGTTAACACTTAAGTGCAAGATTTCCTTTGGCTGATTGACAGTTGGGCGACAACCCAGGGACAGTAATTGGCGTTGTTCTTGGTTTTACAACAGTGGTGGGCACACACAAATATTGTCACAGTTTTCACACGCATACCGTCACAATTTGCGTGCGCTGCAGCGAAAAAACGAAGTGTGATCAGTACAGTGCACGCTGCAAGTTAACGGTTACTCATTGTGCTTATTATTTATTAATAAATAATGCCATCTTGAAAAATATTTAACATTTCGAAAAACAATGTTATTGCAAATTAAGCATTTTGCTCTGCAATCTTTATTTTCTATGAAAAAAAAAATCATTCTCCCATTCGGGCATAAACATTTTGGAGCGCACTGTAAAAAATTTGTTTTCTTGCTAATGCGCTGCGTGGTGCCTGCCTGTCAATAGTTCGCCTTCAACTAAAAGTACAATGTTAAGTCTAATGCACGACAACCGACGACGAACGAACAAACGTGTTCTAAAAATAGATTTCAATGCTTATAGCGTACGTGTGATTTCGTGCAGTCGGCAGCGAAAAACCTAACTCACACGAGGCAGCGCGCTGCCTCGTGTGAGTTAGAAATATTTTCGACGTCGACGTCTGCCCACCACTGTTTTACAACACATGCGCTTAAATTTCCGGATGATGTTCTTCTCTTATTGTTATCGATAAGTGTACTGAGCGTTTTAGGGTTGAAAACGAGCCACAAGGGTGCGCAAGTGATACGTACGAGGTTTGTGCTGACTCACGTACATATCAGAACATAGTTGATAAAAGTTTGGGCCCTTTGGAATTGTTGAAGTGCCCAAACTCAATTAATTGCTCGGAGACACAGCTGTTAGTTGGATGTACAACGCCCAAACTTAGCTCAAAGGTGGGTGAATTAGAACAATACGTGCCGCATGACATGCCATATTCCGTTAAATCTATTGAAACTTACCTGGATCTGAATAACAGCAATCGATAATATTCGCACATAATAATCGATTCGATTAGACCAGTCATTTTGGTTTACTCTTAAAGGTCCGGTTCCAGTACAATAAAAAATTCCTGGCAGGAATTTGTGATATATTTTGGAAGCGTGGGCACAAGATTTTATAGTGTGACCATAGTCCACTAATTTGTGGTAAAATTATGGAATTTTGAATTATATAGCTTAGGAGATACATGGTCACACTAAGGCATCAAATTTAAAAAGTAAACAAACACACAAACACAAAATAAAAAAGAAAAGATGAATAGTGCGCACTGTGAAAATGCTTATTTCGTGGTTGGTAGCATTTGTTTGTTGCAGTGCCAATACTTTCCCATGCCTGTCTCACCCTAACAAAATCAAAATGTTTTTTGCCTGTCAGCCTCCAAAGGCATGGTCGCGACTTGACTGATTTACTAAGCAAAATCTTCCCCTCGTGACTAAAATTTTCCACCCGTTTTTTGGTTTTTCTTTTCATTATTATGTATAAGTTTTTATAAACGTTTTACAAAATGTGTTTGCTGGCCTGGGCACAAAAAGACATATGATTTGGTATTTCCTGCGCCCAGCGCCAGTGTGTACATATTAAATAAATCGATACTATCGATAAGCAGTTTAGTATTTTTTGCTACGTTGCTGGGTACCTAGAACACACGTAGCCAAAAAAAAAAACAATTCCTGCTGCGACGATTTTGTATGAAAATTTTTTTTTCGCTGTACTGGATACGGACCTTAAAAAAGTAAAATAAACAAGATCGTTTCTAACTAGAAAACAAGTGGAAACCTTGCAATTGGATGACTGAGGTATACTCGTTACCAGTATTAAAACCGGTAAAAGAAGCCTGATTGCAAAGGGTACGGATGCAGCAGGGGCGTAAAAGATTCTCCGATGCAGATAGGGCTGCCACCCACTATCTTCCTTCGGGGATTCTTCGATTCCTTAGGCGACAAGGTCAGACGATTGATTCTTGTAGAACTCGAAAAAATAAGACGAAAATATTATGTATCAATTTATCGATAGCTCCCTTGGCTATCGAGATATAGTTATTAAGAAATCGAAAAATATCGAAAAATCAATTTCTTTTAAGTTTAATAGATTTCCGAAAAAATACGAAAATACTTAACACAATTCATCGATATCGGTATTTATCGAGTTACCGATAAAAATGTAAAAAAAATTTTTTGTATGAATAAGTTTTGTAAAAAATAAGACGAAAATATTATATACAATTTATTGATATCTCACTTAGTTATCGATATATAGATTTAAAATCGGTAGTTCTAGCTGTGAGGATGTGCGAAATATGTGGATTTATCAGTTTTGATTTATCGTTACATTCGGTAACGAGTATTGATTTATCGAGTTTTGATTTATTGTTACATTCGGTAACGAGTATAAAAGATAGATACTTCAATTATGATTTGACTGAAACTTTTTATCTTTATACACCCTTAACCCATAAAATGGGTGAAAAGGGTATAATGGTTTTGTGCAAAAGTATGTAACAGGCAGAAGGAAGCATCTCCGACCCCATAAAGTCTATATATTCTTGATCAGCATCAACAGCCGAGACGATATGGCCATGTCCGTCTGTCTGTATGAACGCGTGGATCTCAGAGACTACAAAAGCTAGAGACTTCTGATTTTGTATTTAAGTTCTCCTAAACCATGAGCAGAAAAAGTTTGCTTCAAATTATCGATAACTATTCTGGATCCGATATACACATGGAATCGATAACAAAAAATTTCGAATTTGGGAAATGTTAAAATGAGGGTTGAAGTAATGGGTAAAAATATAAATTTTCTGAAAGTTTCGTCCAAATCGGTTAAGAAAAACCGGAGATATCGAGTTTTATCGATTGAAGCTAAGTCCGTATACCAAAGTCTTACATAAATTTAATTTATTTATTGCAGCTGGGTTCAGGGTATCTTCTAGTCGGGCTCTCCCGACCTTCTTACTTGTTAGATTTGTAAAACGTTGTAGGGGTCAATACAGTTGTTCAATATATAAACGTTAAGTAATTCACACTACAAGCCTGAAGGCCCCCGTTGCTCTGGCTATAAACACAAAATTGTAACTTAGAATTAATTTTAAGTTCCAATTAAATAATAATAATAATAATTCACACTACAAGTGCATAAAAAATTATGCAATGGGGTCATTTAAATGGCAGCTGGCAACACTGTGACACTTGCAACCCCCGAACTATATGAAAACGGACTAGTTGCAGTTACCAAACTGAAATATAGATAAACTTGGCTCCCGCTTCCGTTGTGGCTGCCCGGCTCTTCGTGTTCGGCGCAGGCGCCGTGAGAGAAAATAAGCTAGAGAGAGCAACGTTGGGGTGTGCTTTCACTTACGTTTATCCTTATGAGGAATACTAAAACGGAGCAAGAGCTGGCGACAACGCGCACAAGAGAAAGAGAGAGAACCTTAAACTCCGATTCAAGTTTCTTGTGCTATTCATTTTTTTCTGCTTCCTTTTTATTTGGCTTTTGGATTTTTTGTGTTTTAGGCTTGTTTTGCTTGGAAAAGTGCTCTGTGGCTTGAAGCTCAAACAAAAAATAAAAATGGAAAACAATAAAGTGTTCAATTAGCTCGCCGATTTTTTTTTTTTTTTTTGTATTTATGAACAAATCGACATAAATTTAGAAATTAGATAACAACAATCAACCAAAACTTGTCAAAAGTCAAGACAAATTCATTGGGCATATACACACTTGACAGAAAAGAATTAAACGCCAAACGCAAGTCAAATCAACACATAGAGCCGACATGTGTAAGTAGATGCAGGTGTAAGCGTGGGTGTGTGTAATTGTGTGTGGGTGCGTGAAGTAGCTTGTTTGTTAGCACTTTAGTGCCTTGATCAACCACCTAACACACCTAATCCCACCCTTTGCGTTTCTGCCCAAAGTGCATCGCAGTCAACTGTCAGAACTGTAGATGATGTGACGCTTATATTTCTCTTCATAATCTTTTTTTCCATATGCTTGAAGCGAAGACACCGTCGTTTGACAAGGATCGTGATTACATTGGATTTGCAACGTTACCAGAGCAGGTGCATCGAAAGTCGGTGAAGCGCGGTTTCGAATTCACACTGATGGTCGTTGGTGAATCAGGCCTAGGAAAATCCACGTTGATCAATAGCCTATTTTTGGGTGACCTTTATAAGAATCGCATGGTGCCCAATGTAGATGAGCGCATTGAAAAGACAACGCACGTGGAAAAGAAGACCATGGACATTGAGGAGCGTGGCGTGCGGCTGCGATTGACGGTCGTCGATACGCCCGGATTCGGTGATGCCGTCAATTGTGAGGACAGCTGGCATGTGTGCACCCAATACATTGACGAACAGTTCCATCAGTACTTCACCGATGAGAGCGGACTCAATCGCCGCAATATACAGGACAATCGTGTGCATTGTTGTTTGTACTTTGTACCGCCCTGGGGCCACAGGTTTGTTGAGCCAGAGCTACTATGTCACCCATGCTTATCTTAAAGCAAATTAATTTTGACAGCTTGAGGCAGATGGATTTAGATCTGATACGGAGATTGCATCGCAAGGTGAACATTGTGCTTGTAATTGGCAAGGCAGACTGTCTAAACAAGCAGGAGGTGCGCAAATTAAAGGAGCGGATCCAACATGATCTGGAGGACAATCACATACAGCTGTATCAGTTTCCCGAATGCGACTCAGACGAAGATGACGACTTCAAGCAACAGGATCGCGAACTGAAAGCCTCAATACCCTTTGCCGTTGTTGGCAGCAACTCAATTCTCGAGGTCGCCGGCAATAAAGTGCGCGGCCGCCAATATCCCTGGGGCATTGTCAATGTAGAGGACGCTGAGCACAGTGACTTCATCAAACTGCGCACATTTCTAATATCCACGCACATGCAGGACCTTAAGGATACCACACAGGTGAGCCCCAGTAATATTTCCGTATCAAATTTGCTTTACAAATAAAATTTTTTACTCACAGGATGTACACTATGAAAACTTCCGGGCGCAATGCATTTCACAGATATCGCAGCATGCGTTGCGCGAGCGCGGCAAATTAAAGCGCGACTCGATTAGTTCGACGAATGGGTTTGATGCGGCCATTTCAGAAACGGATCGCCTGCTGTTACAAAAGGACGAGGAGATCCGGCGCATGCAGGACATGCTAATCCAAATGCAGGAGAAACTTAAGCAGACACATCTCATGGAGATGAAGAAGAACGACAGCGTCATCGATGTTTAAATGGCGGGTGTGTCTTTACTCAATCGAGTGTTCAATTTAGCACCTTATGCATAACATATGAATAATAGATTATATAAATAAATAATAAATAAATATAACATACATACAGACTTTTCCCTATGTAAACACTTATATACTTACTCACACTTAACAGCCTCCCAATGAGCAACCAATCACCAATAGTTACGTTTTTAAGGTAGCACACTTTCCAGTTACCGAATTTTGTTCTTTTTATTTACTCTAGTTGCAAAACTTTTTAAGAACAAGTGGAAACGTTGCAGTTGGATGCAACCGACTGCGGCATACTCGATACCAGTATAAAAACAGGTAAAAAGAGGCCTGATTGCAAAGGGGTACGGATGGGGGGTGCACGCTGCCTTAAAGAATCTCCGATGCAGATAGGGATGCCACCAACTATCTTCTTTCAAAATTTGGTGACTCTAGCTGAAAGTTTGTAAGAGCTGTTGAAAGGGGGGCTGGGGCGTTATGGGTGGGTGTGGCATCCAAATTTTTACTGCAGATCTGTGTGAAATGTCAATTGCTATCTTCATACCAAATTTGGTGACTCCAGCTCGAAGTTTGTAAAGAGTGGGGAAAGGGGGGCTGGGGGCAGTATGGCTGGGCGTGGCATCCAAATTTTTGATGCAGATCTTTGTGGAATGTCAATTGCTATCTTCATACCAAATTTGGAGACTCTAGCTCGAAAATTGTTAAATGTGGGGAAAGGGGGGCTGGGAGCGGTATGGGTGGGTGTGGCATCCAAAGTTTTGATGCAGATCAGTGTGGAATGTCAATTGCTATCTTCATACCAAATTTGGTGACTCTAGCTCGAAGTTTGTAAAAAGTGGGGAAAGGGGGGCTGAGGGCGGTATGGGTGGGCGTGGCATCCAAAATTTGGCTGCAGATCTATGTGGAATGTCAATTGCTACCTTCATACAAAATTTGGTGACTCTAGCTCAAAGATTGTAAAAGGTTTGGAAAGGGGATGGAAGGGGTGCGCTTGGCTCCAAAACTTTGATGCAGTTTTTTGGGGGTCGTTCCAAGCTATCTTCCTGCCAAATTTGGTGGCTCTAGCTCCACAACTCTGGAAGATACACGCATTCCCGTTTTTGACGAAGCGTTGGGGCATCTGGGGGCGGCTAGGGTGGTATTGGTGGGCGTGTCATCCATACTTTTGATGCAGTTTTTGGGGGGTCATCATCACCTATCTTGGCACCAAATTTGGTGGCTCTGGCTCAAAAACTGTGGGAGATATAGGCTTTTTTGACTTTAAAATGCGGGGGGGCTGGGGGCGGAATGGGTGGGCGTGACTCCAAAACTTTGATGCAGTTTTTTGGGGTTCGTTACCAGCTATCTTTCTACCAAATTTGGTGGCTCTAGCTCCACAAATCTGGAAGATACACGCATTCTCGTTTTTGACGAAGCGTTGTGGCAGCTGGAGGTGGCTAGGGCGGTATTGGTGGGCGTGGCATCCAAACTTTTGATGCAGTTTTTGGGGGGTCATCATCGCCTATCTTGGCACCAAATTTGGTGGCTCTAGCTCAAAAACTGTGGGAGATATAGGCTTTTTTGACTTTAAAATGCGGGGTGGGCTGGGGGCGGATTGGGGGGGGCGTGGCTCCAAAATTTTTGATGCAGTTTTTTGGGGGTTGCTAGTAGCTATCTTCTTACCAAATTTGGTAGTTCTAGCTGTAAGGGTGTGTGAAATATGCGGATTTATCGTTTTTGAGTTATCGAATTTTTCGATTTGCCAGCCCCCTAGTAATCGTAGAACCCCAATCTTGACACTTTAATTTACTATCCCATAGATAAAGAGAATTGGAAAGTTTCAAGTCTCTAGCTTGAAGGGTGTGGAAAAAAGTTGCGTTCATACAGACGGACAGACACCATGACGGACATTGCACAAACCCAATAAACTCTTTACCTTCGGTATCGAGTATAAAAAGCAAACAATTAGCATTATTAGAGAATTACTCAACACATAATCTTTTATTATTGTAGTAAAATGACGTTTGTATACAACAGAAAAACAAACCATTTGTAAGCTCTCATAACTGAGCATTGACCAAGTTGTCTTTCAATTTTTATACTCGATACCGAAGGTAAAGAGTATATTGAGTTTGTGCAATGTCCGTCATGGTGTCTGTCCGTCTGTCCGTCTGTATGAACGCAACTTTTTTCCACACCCTTCAAGCTAGAGACTTGAAACTTTCCAATTCTCTTTATCTATGGGATAGTAAATTAAAGTGTCAAGATTGGGGTTCTACGATAACTGGGGGGCTGGCAAATCGATAAGTTCGATAACTCAAAACCGATAAGTCCACATATTTCGCACATCCTTACAGATAGAACTACCAAATTTGGTAAAAAGATAGCTACTGTATACCCCCAAAAAACTGTAACAAGAATTTTGGAGCCACGCCCACCCATTCCGCCCCCAGCCACCCCTTATATTAAAGTCAAAAAAGTCGATATCTACCACAGTTTTTGAGCTATAGCCACCAAATTTGGTGCCAAGATAGGTGATGATGACCCACCAAGCATCAAAAGAACCAAAAATCTTCATCAAAGTTTTGGAGCCACGCCTACCCATTTCGCCCCCCTTTCCCCACCTTTTACAAACATTTAGCTAGATTCACCAAATTTGGTGTGAAGATAGCAATTGACATTCCACACAGATCTGCATCAAAACTTTGGATGTCACGCCCACCCATACCGCCTCCAGCCCCCCTTTCCCCACTTCTTACAATTTTCGAGCAATAGTCACCAAATTTGGTATGAAGATAGCAATTGATATTTCACACAGATCTGCATCAAAACTTTGGATTCCACGCACACCCATACCGCCCCAGCCCCCTTTCCCCACTTTTAACAATTTTCGAGCTAGAGTCACCAAACTTGGTATGAAGATAGCAATTGACATTCCACAAAGATCTGCATCAAAAATTTGGATGCCACGCCCAGCCATACTGCCTCTAGCCCCTTTTTCCCCACCTTTTACAAACTTCGATCTAGAGTCACCAAATTTGGTATGAAGATAGCAATTGACATTTCACAAAGATCTGCATTAAAAATTTGGATGCCACACCCGCCCAAACCGTCCCCAGCCCCTCTTTCCCCACCTTTTACAAACTTAGAGCTAGAGTCACCAAATTTGGTATGAAGATAGCAATTGACATTTCGCAAAGATCTGCAGTAAAAATTTCGATGCCACACCCACCCATATTGCCCCAGCCCCCCTTTCCACACCTTTTACAAACTTTGCGCTAGAGTCACCAAATTTGGAAGGAAGATAGTTGGTGGCATCCCCATCTGCATCGGAGAATCTTTAATGCAGCGTACACCCCCCATCCGTACCCCTTTGCAATCAGGCCTCTTTTACCTGTTTTATTACTGGAATCGAGTATGCCGCAGTCGGTTGCGTCCGACTGCAACGTTTCCACTTGTTCTAAACAAAAATATGCTTCAAAACCAAAAATATGCTTAGCTATATAAATGCTATATATATATATATATATATATATATATATATATATAGATATATATATGTATGTTTATGTTAATTATTAATAAAGCAGCATGCAACATAACATTTCAATTAAAATTATAGTGGAAAATTCTATACATAAAAATAAGAGAAACCAACTACATATTTAAAATAAAAATCACTATACAAAATTAGCATTCATTAATATTTTAAGATTTGAACCGATGTATTTATACTCCCGGATTCGGTGATGCCGTCAATTGTGAGGACAGCTGGCATGTGTGCACCCAATACATTGACGAACAGTTCCATCAGTACTTCACCGATGAACGTGGAGGAGGATTTGAAATTTTGTGTGTGTGGCAAATCCACGGGGTGTAGCCTCTTCAGTCGCCGAGTCGTTGTACTGTTGTCCAGCAGGTTTATGGCCAGAGGGTTGACATGGTTGTCCAGCCTGTCCAGATATGCCTTCGTGAGCCTAGCCACCTCCTGGCTTATGTGAGGGACTTCTAATTCTTGGTGAATTTCTGCATTTGTATGATATGGGTGCGCCTCAGAAATAATGCGCAGGACCTTGGTTTGGAAGACTTGGATTCTTTCCCTGTTGCTTCTCTTTGCAGTGCCCAGAGTGCTATGCCATACGTCCACATAGGTTTTAGTATGGCTTTGTAAATGAGGAGTTTGACCCTTAGTTTGATGGTGGACCTTCTATCTAGCAGCCACAGATGCTTGCGAAACCTCACGTTCAACTGGGAACGTTTTTGTTTGAGATGACTACTCCAGGTTAAACGCCTGTCCAATACCAGGCCTAGGTACTTTGCAGTAACGTTGCTGGGTATGGCAACGCCATCCAGGCTGACGGCAGGGCAGTCTCCTCTTCTCAGGGCAAACGTAGTGTGTGTGGATTTGTCTGGGTTGACTACAATATGCCACCGTCTTAGCCATGTGTTTAAGCGGTCCAGCTGAGTTTGGATTATGCTGGACGCCACGATTGGGGACCGATCACCAATAGTTACGTTTTTAAGGTAGCACACTTTCCAGAAACCGAATTTTGTTCTTTTTATTTACTCTAGTTGCAAAACTTTTTAGGAAAAAACCAAACATATAGAAAAACAAAAAAAGCAAACAATTAGCATTATTAGAGAATTATTCAACACATAATCTTTTATTTTTGTAGAAATGCAAAACAAACCATTTGTAAGCTCTCATAACTGAGCATTGACCAAGTTGTCTTTCAATTTTTATACTCGATACCGAAGGTAAAGAGTATATTGAGTTTGTGCAATGTCCGTCATGGTGTCTGTCCGTCTGTCCGTCTGTATGAACGCAACTTTTTTCCACACCCTTCAAGCTAGAGACTTGAAACTTTCCAATTCTCTTTATCTATGGGATAGTAAATTAAAGTGTCAAGATTGGGGTTCTACGATAACTGGGGGGCTGGCAAATCGATAAGTTCGATAACTCAAAACCGATAAGTCCACATATTTCGCACATCCTTACAGATAGAACTACCAAATTTGGTAAGAAGATAGCTACTGTATACCCCCAAAAAACTGTAACAAGAATTTTGGAGCCACGCCCACCCATTCCGCCCCCAGCCACCCCTTATATTAAAGTCAAAAAAGTCGATATCTCCCACAGTTTTTGAGCTATAGCCACCAAATTTGGTGCCAAGATAGGTGATGATGACCCCCCAAAATCTGCATCAAAAGTTTGGATGCCACGCCTACCGATACTGCCCTAGCCGCCCCCATCCACCACAACGCTTCGTCAAAAACGGGAAAGCGTGTATCTTCCAGAGTTGTGGAGCTAGAGCCTCCAAATTTGGTAGAAAGATAGCTGGTAACGACCCCCAAAGAACTGCATCAAAGTTTTGGAGCCACACCCACCCATTCCGCCCCCAGCCCCTTCATTTTGAAATCAGAAATAGCTATATCTCCCACAGTTTTTTAGCTATAGCCACCAAATTTGGTGCCAAGATAGGTGATGATCCAAAAACTGCATCAAAGTTTGGATGCCACGCCCACAAAAATTTCCCTAGCCGCCCCCATCCTCCCCAACGCTTCGTCAAAAACGGAAATGCGTGTATCTTCCAGAGTTGTGAGGCTAGAGCCACCATATTTGATAGGAAGATAGCTGGCAACGACCCCCAAAAATCTTCATCAAAGTTTTGGAGCCACGCCTACCCATTTCGCCCCCCTTTCCCCACCTTTTACAAACATTTAGCTAGATTCACCAAATTTGGGGTGAAGATAGCAATTGACATTCCACACAGATCTGCATCAAAACTTTGGATGTCACGCCCACCCATACCGACCTCAGCCCCCCTTTCCCCACTTCTTACAATTTTCGAGCAAGAGTCACCAAATTGGTATGAAGATAGCAATGATATTTCACACAGATCTGCATCAAAACTTTGGATTCAACGCACACCCATACCGCCCCAGCCCCCTTTCCCCACTTTTAACAATTTTCGAGCTAGAGTCACCAAACTTGGTATGAAGATAGCAATTGACATTCCACAAAGATCTGCATCAAAAATTTGGATGCCACGCCCAGCCATACTGCCTCTAGCCCCTTTTTCCCCACCTTTTACAAACTTCGATCTAGAGTCACCAAATTTGGTATGAAGATAGCAATTGACATTTCACAAAGATCTGCATTAAAAATTTGGATGCCACACCCGCCCAAACCGTCCCCAGCCCCTCTTTCCCCACCTTTTACAAACTTAGAGCTAGAGTCACCAAATTTGGTATGAAGATAGCAATTGACATTTCGCAAAGATCTGCAGTAAAAATTTCGATGCCACACCCACCCATATTGCCCCAGCCCCCCTTTCCCCACCTTTTACAAACTTTGCGCTAGAGTCACCAAATTTGGAAGGAAGATAGTTGGTGGCATCCCCATCTACATCGGAGAATCTTTAATGCAGCGTACACCCCCCATCCGTACCCCTTTGCAATCAGGCCTCTTTTTACCTGTTTTAATACTGGAATCGAGTATGCCGCAGTCGGTTGCGTCCGACTGCAACGTTTCCACTTGTTCTAAACAAAAATATGCTTCAAAACCAAAAATATGCTTAGCTATATATATGCTATATATATATATATATATATATATATATATATATATGTATGTTTATGTTAATTATTAATAAAGCAGCATGCAACATAACATTTCAATTAAAATTATAGTGGAAAATTATATACATAAAAATAAGAGAAACCAACTACATATTTAAAATAAAAATCACTATACAAAATTAGCATTCATTAATATTTTAAGATTTGAACCGATGTATTTATGCGCCCGGATTCGGTGATGCCGTCAATTGTGAGGACAGCTGGCATGTGTGCACCCAATACATTGACGAACAGTTCCGTCAGTACTCAACCGATGAGAGCGGACTCAATCGCCGCAAATATAGGACAATCGTGTGCATTGTTGTTTGTACTTTGTACCGCCCTGGGGCCACAGGTTTGTTGAGCCAGAGCTACTATGTCACCCATGCTTATCTTAAAGCAAATTAATTTTGACAGCTTGAGGCAGATGGATTTAGATCTGATACGGAGATTGCATCTCAAGGTGAACATTGTGCTTGTAATTGGCAAGGCAGACTGTCTAAACAAGCAGGAGGTGCGCAAATTAAAGGAGCGGATCCAACATGATCTGGAGGACAATCACATACAGCTGTATCAGTTTCCCGAATGCGACTCAGACGAAGAGGACGACTTCAAGCAACAGGATCGCGAACTGAAAGCCTCAATACCCTTTGCCGTTGTTGGCAGCAACTCAATTCTCGAGGTCGCCAGCAATAAAGTGCGCGGCCGCAAATATCCCTGGGGCATTGTCAATGTAGAGGACGCTGAGCACAGTGACTTCATCAATCTGCGAACATTTCTAATATCCAAGCGTATGCAGAACCTTAAGGATACCACACAGGTGAGCCCCAGTAATATTTCCGTATCAAATTTGCTTTAAAAATAAAATTTTTTACTCACAGGATGTACACTATGAAAACTTCCGGGCGCAATGCATTTCACAGATATCGCAGCATGCGTTGCGCGAGCGCGGCAAATTAAAGCGCGACTCGATTAGTTCGACGAATGGGTTTGATGCGGCCATTTCAGAAACGGATCGCCTGCTGTTACAAAAGGACGAGGAGATCCGGCGCATGCAGGACATGCTAATCCAAATGCAGGAGAAACTTAAGCAGACACATCTCATGGAGATGAAGAAGAACGACAGCGTCATCGATGTTTAAATGGCGGGTGTGTCTTTACTCAATCGAGTGTTCAATTTAGCACCTTATGCATAACATATGAATAATAGATTATATAAATAAATAATAAATAAATATAACATACATACAGACTTTTCCCTATGTAAACACTTATATACTTACTCACACTTAACAGCCTCCCAATGAGCAACCAATCACCAATAGTTACGTTTTTAAGGTAGCACACTTTCCAGTTACCGAATTTTGTTCTTTTTATTAACTCTAGTTGCAAAACTTTTTAAGAAAAAACCAAACTTATAAAAAAACCAAAAATGCAAACAATTAGCATTATTAGAGAATTACTCAACACATAATCTTTTATTTTTGTAGTAAAATGACTTTTGTTTACAACAGAAAAACAAACCATTTGTAAGTTCTCATAACTGAGCATTGACCAAGTTGTCTTTCCATTTTTCTAAACAAAAATATACTTCAAAAGCAAAAATATGCTTAGTTATATATATATGCTATATATATATATATATATATATATATATATATATATATATATCTATATATATATATATATGTATATGTTAATTATTAATAAAGCATGCAACATAACATTTCAATTAAAATTATAGTGGAAAATTCTATACATAAAAATAAGAGAAACCAACTACATATTTAAAATAAAAATCACTATACAAAATTAGCATTCATTAATATTTTAAGATTTGAACCGATGTATTTATACTCCCGGATTCGGTGATGCCGTCAATTGTGAGGACAGCTGGCATGTGTGCACCCAATACATTGACGAACAGTTCCATCAGTACTTCACCGATGAACGTGGAGGAGGATTTGAAATTTTGTGTGTGTGGCAAATCCAGGGGGTGTAGCCTCTTCAGTCGCCGAGTCGTTGTACTGTTGTCCAGCAGGTTTATGGCCAGAGGGTTGACATGGTTGTCCAGCCTGTCCAGATATGCCTTCGTGAGCCTAGCCACCTCCTGGCTTATGTGAGGGACTTCTAATTCTTGGTGAATTTCTGCATTTGTATGATATGGGTGCGCCTCAGAAATAATGCGCAGGACCTTGGTTTGGAAGACTTGGATTCTTTCCCTGTTGCTTCTCTTTGCAGTGCCCCAGAGTGCTATGCCATACGTCCACATAGGTTTTAGTATGGCTTTGTAAATGAGGAGTTTGACCCTTAGTTTGATGGTGGACCTTCTATCTAGCAGCCACAGATGCTTGCGAAACCTCACGTTCAACTGGGAACGTTTTTGTTTGAGATGACTACTCCAGGTTAAACGCCTGTCCAATACCAGGCCTAGGTACTTTGCAGTAACGTTGCTGGGTATGGCAACGCCATCCAGGCTGACGGCAGGGCAGTCTCCTCTTCTCAGGGCAAACGTAGTGTGTGTGGATTTGTCTGGGTTGACTACAATATTCCACCGTCTTAGCCATGTGTTTAAGCGGTCCAGCTGAGTTTGGATTATGCTGGACGCCACGATTGGGGACCGATCACCAATAGTTACGTTTTTAAGGTAGCACACTTTCCAGAAACCGAATTTTGTTCTTTTATTTACTCTAGTTGCAAAACTTTTTAGGAAAAAAACCAAACATATAGAAAAACAAAAAAGCAAACAATTAGCATTATTAGAGAATTATTCAACACATAATCTTTTATTTTTGTAGAAATGCAAAACAAACCATTTGTAAGCTCTCATAACTGAGCATTGACCAAGTTGTCTTTCAATTTTTATACTCGATACCGAAGGTAAAGAGTATATTGAGTTTGTGCAATGTCCGTCATGGTGTCTGTCCGTCTGTCCGTCTGTATGAACGCAACTTTTTTCCACACCCTTCAAGCTAGAGACTTGAAACTTTCCAATTCTCTTTATCTATGGGATAGTAAATTAAAGTGTCAAGATTGGGGTTCTACGATAACTGGGGGGCTGGCAAATCGATAAGTTCGATAACTCAAAACCGATAGGTCCACATATTTCGCACATCCTTACAGATAGAACTACCAAATTTGGTAAGAAGATAGCTAGTGTATACCCCCAAAAAACTGTAACAAGAATTTTGGAGCCACGCCCACCCATTCCGCCCCCAGCCACCCCTTACATTAAAGTCAAAAAAGTCGATATCTCCCACAGTTTTTGAGCTATAGCCACCAAATTTGGTGCCAAGATAGGTGATGATGACCCCCCAAAATCTGCATCAAAAGTTTGGATGCCACGCCTACCGATACTGCCCTAGCCGCCCCCATCCTCCACAACGGGAAAGCGTGTATCTTCCAGAGTTGTGGAGCTAGAGCCTCCAAATTTGGTAGAAAGATAGCTGGTAACGACCCCCAAAGAACTGCATCAAAGTTTTGGAGCCACGCCCACCCATTCCGCCCCCAGCCCCTTCATTTTGAAATCAGAAATAGCTATATCTCCCACAGTTTTTTAGCTATAGCCACCAAATTTGGTGCCAAGATAGGTGATGATCCAAAAACTGCATCAAAGTTTGGATGCCACGCCCACAAAAATTTCCCTAGCCGCCCCCATCCTCCCCAACGCTTCGTCAAAAACGGGAATGCGTGTATCTTCCAGAGTTGTGAGGCTAGAGCCACCATATTTGATAGGAAGATAGCTGGCAACGACCCCCAAAAATCTTCATCAAAGTTTTGGAGCCACGCCTACCCATTTCGCCCCCCTTTCCCCACCTTTTACAAACATTTAGCTAGATTCACCAAATTTGGTATGAAGATAGCAATTGACATTCCACACAGATCTGCATCAAAACTTTGGATGTCACGCCCACCCATACCGCCCTCAGCCCCCCTTTCCCCACTTCTTACAATTTTCGAGCAAGAGTCACCAAATTTGGTATGAAGATAGCAATTGACATTTCACACAGATCTGCATCAAAACTTTGGATTCCCCGCACACCCATACCGCCCCAGCCCCCTTTCCCCACTTTTAACAATTTTCGAGCTAGAGTCACCAAACTTGGTATGAAGATAGCAATTGACATTCCACAAAGATCTGCATCAAAAATTTGGATGCCACGCCCAGCCATACTGCCTCTAGCCCCTTTTTCCCCACCTTTTACAAACTTCGATCTAGAGTCACCAAATTTGGTATGAAGATAGCAATTGACATTTCACAAAGATCTGCATTAAAAATTTGGATGTCACACCCGCCCAAACCGTCCCCAGCCCCTCTTTCCCCACCTTTTACAAACTTAGAGCTAGAGTCACCAAATTTGGTATGAAGATAGCAATTGACATTTCGCAAAGATCTGCAGTAAAAATTTCGATGCCACACCCACCCATATTGCCCCAGCCCCCCTTTCCCCACCTTTTACAAACTTTGCGCTAGAGTCACCAAATTTGGAAGGAAGATAGTTGGTGGCATCCCCATCTGCATCGGAGAATCTTTAATGCAGCGAACACCCCCCATCCGTACCCCTTTGCAATCAGGCCTCTTTTTACCTGTTTTAATACTGGAATCGAGTATGCCGCAGTCGGTTGCGTCCGACTGCAACGTTTCCACTTGTTCTAAACAAAAATATGCTTCAAAACCAAAAATATGCTTAGCTATATATGCTATGTATATATGTATATACTATATACTCATAATATATATATATATATGTATGTATGTTTATGTTAATTATTAATAAAGCAGCATGCAACATAACATTTCAATTAAAATTATAGTGGAAAATTATATACATAAAAATAAGAGAAACCAACTACATATTTAAAATAAAAATCACTATACAAAATTAGCATTCATTAATATTTTAAGATTTGAACCGATGTATTTATGCGCCCGGATTCGGTGATGCCGTCAATTGTGAGGACAGCTGGCATGTGTGCACCCAATACATGACGAACAGTTCCATCAGTACTTCACCGATGAGAGCGGACTCAATCGCCGCAATATACAGGACAATCGTGTGCATTGTTGTTTGTACTTTGTACCGCCCTGGGGCCACAGGTTTGTTGAGCCAGAGCTACTATGTCACCCATGCTTATCTTAAAGCAAATTAATTTTGACAGCTTGAGGCAGATGGATTTAGATCTGATACGGAGATAGCATCGCAAGGTGAACATTGTGCTTGTAATTGGCAAGGCAGACTGTCTAAACAAGCAGGAGGTGCGCAAATTAAAGGAGCGGGTCCAACATGATCTGGAGGACCATCACATACAGCTGTATCAGTTTCCCGAATGCGACTCAGACGAAGAGGACGACTTCAAGCAACAGGATCGCGAACTGAAAGCCTCAATACCCTTTGCCGTTGTTGGCAGCAACTCAATTCTCGAGGTCGCCAGCAATAAAGTGCGCGGCCGCAAATATCTCTGGGGCATTGTCAATGTAGAGGACGCTGAGCACAGTGACTTCATCAATCTGCGAACATTTCTAATATCCACGCGTATGCAGGACCTTAAGGATACCACACAGGTGAGCCCCAGTAATATTTCCGTATCAAATTTCCTTTACAAATAAAATTTTTTACTCACAGGATGTACACTATGAAAACTTCTAGGCGCAATGCATTTCACAGATATCGCAGCATGCGTTGCGCAAGCGCGGCAAATAAAAGCGCGACTCGATTAGTTCGACGAATGGGTTTGATGCGGCCATTTCAGAAACGGATCGCCTGCTGTTACAAAAGGACGAGGAGATCCGGCGCATGCAGGACATGCTACCCAAATGCAGGAGAAACTTAAGCAGACATATCTCATGGAGATGAAGAAGAACGACAGCGTCATCGATGTTTAAATGGCGGGTGTGTCTTTACTCAATCGAGTGTTCAATTTAGCACCTTATGCATAACATATGAATAATAGATTATATAAATAAATAATAAATATATATATAACATACATACAGACTTTTCCCTATGTAAACACTTATATACACACTCACACTAAACAGCCTCCCAATGAGCAACCAATCACCAATAGTTACGTTTTTAAGGTAGCACACTTTCCAGAAACCGAATTTTGTTCTTTTTATTAACTCTAGTTGCAAAGCTTTTTAAGAACAAGTGGAAACGTTGCAGTTGGACGCAACCGACTGCGGCAGACTCGATACCAGTATTAAAACAGGTAAAAAGAGGCCTGATTGCAAAGGGGTACGGATGGGGGGTGTACGCTGCCTTAAAGAATCTCCGATGCAGATAGGGATGCCACCAACTATCTTCCTTCAAAATTTGGTGACTCTAGTTGAAAGTTTGTAAGAGCTGTTGAAAGGGGGGCTGGGGCGGTATGGGTGGGTGTGGCATCCAAATTTTTACTGCAGATCTGTGTGAAATGTCAATTGCTATCTTCATACCAAATTTGGTGACTCCAGCTCGAAGTTTGTAAAGAGTGGGGAAAGGGGGGCTGGGGGCAGTATGGCTGGGCGTGGCATCTAAATTTTTGATGCAGATCTTTGTGGAATGTCAATTGCTATCTTCATACCAAATTTGGAGACTCTAGCTCGAAAATTGTTAAATGTGGGGTTAGGGGGGCTGGGAGCGGTATGGGTGGGTGTGGCATCCAAAGTTTTGATGCAGATCAGTGTGGAATGTCAATTGCTATCTTCATACCAAATTTGGTGACTCTAGCTCGAAGTTTGTAAAAAGTGGGGAAAGGGGGGCTGAGGGCGGTATGGGTGGGCGTGGCATCCAAACTTTTGATGCAGTTTTTGGGGGGTCATCATCGCCTATCTTGGCACCAAATTTGGTGGCTCTAGCTCAAAAACTGTGGGAGATATAGGCTTTTTTGACTTTATAATGCGGGGTGGGCTGGGGGCGGATTGGGGGGGCGTGGCTCCAAAATTTTTGATGCAGTTTTTTGAAGGTTGCTAGTAGCTATCTTCTTACCAAATTTGGTAGTTCTAGCTGTAAGGGTGTGTGAAATATGCGGATTTATCGTTTTTGAGTTATCGAATTTTTCGATTTGCCAGCCCCCTAGTTATCGTAGAACCCCAATCTTGACACTTTAATTTACTATCCCATAGATAAAGAGAATTGGAAAGTTTCAAGTCTCTAGCTTGAAGGGTGTGGAAAAAAGTTGCGTTCATACAGACGGACAGACGGACAGACACCATGACGGACATTGCACAAACCCAATAAACTCTTTACCTTCGGTATCGAGTATAAAAAGCAAACAATTAGCATTATTAGAGAATTACTCAACACATAATCTTTTATTTTTGTAGAAATGCAAAACAAACCATTTGTAAGCTCTCATAACTGAGCATTGACCAAGTTGTCTTTCAATTTTTATACTCGATACCGAAGGTAAAGAGTATATTGAGTTTGTGCAATGTCCGTCATGGTGTCTGTCCGTCTGTCCGTCTGTATGAACGCAACTTTTTTCCACACCCTTCAAGCTAGAGACTTGAAACTTTCCAATTCTCTTTATCTATGGGATAGTAAATTTAAGTGTCAAGATTGGGGTTCTACGATAACTGGGGGGCTGGCAAATCGATTAGTTAGATAACTCAAAACCGATAATTCCACATATTTCGCACATCCTTACAGATAGAACTACCAAATTTGGTAAGAAGATAGCTACTGTATACCCCCAAAAAACTGTAACAAGAATTTTGGAGCCACGCCCACCCATTCCGCCCCCAGCCACCCCTTATATTAAAGTCAAAAAAGTCGATATCTCCCACAGTTTTTGAGCTATAGCCACCAAATTTGGTGCCAAGATAGGTGATGATGACCCCCCAAAATCTGCATCAAAAGTTTGGATGCCACGCCTACCGATACTGCCCTAGCCGTCCCCATCCACCACAACGCTTCGTCAAAAACGGGAAAGCGTGTATCTTCCAGAGTTGTGGAGCTAGAGCCTCCAAATTTGGTAGAAAGATAGCTGGTAACGACCCCCAAAGAACTGCATCAAAGTTTTGGAGCCACGCCCACCCATTCCGCCCCCAGCCCCTTCATTTTGAAATCAGAAATAGCTATATCTCCCACAGTTTTTTAGCTATAGCCACCAAATTTGGTGCCAAGATAGGTGATGATCCAAAAACTGCATCAAAGTTTGGATGCCACGCCCACAAAAATTTCCCTAGCCGCCCCCATCCTCCCCAACGCTTCGTCAAAAACGGAAATGCGTGTATCTTCCAGAGTTGTGAGGCTAGAGCCACCATATTTGATAGGAAGATAGCTGGCAACGACCCCCAAAAATCTTCATCAAAGTTTTGGAGCCACGCCTACCCATTTCGCCCCCCTTTCCCCACCTTTTACAAACATTTAGCTAGATTCACCAAATTTGGTGTGAAGATAGCAATTGACATTCCACAAAGATCTGCATCAAAAATTTGGATGCCACGCCCAGCCATACTGCCTCTAGCCCCTTTTTCCCCACCTTTTACAAACTTCGATCTAGAGTCACCAAATTTGGTATGAAGATAGCAATTGACATTCCACACAGATCTGCATCAAAACTTTGGATGTCACGCCCACCCATACCGCCCTCAGCCCCCCTTTCCCCACTTCTTACAATTTTCGAGCAAGAGTCACCAAATTTGGTATGAAGATAGCAATTGACATTTCACACAGATCTGCATCAAATTTTTGGATTCCCCGCACACCCATACCGCCCCAGCCCCCTTTCCCCACTTTTAACAATTTTCGAGCTAGAGTCATCAAACTTGGTATGAAGATAGCAATTGACATTCCACAAAGATCTGCATCAAAAATTTGGATGCCACGCCCAGCCATACTGCCTCTAGCCCCTTTTTCCCCACCTTTTACAAACTTCGATCTAGAGTCACCAAATTTGGTATGAAGATAGCAATTGACATTTCACAAAGATCTGCATTAAAAATTTGGATGAAACACCCGCCCAAACCGTCCCCAGCCCCTCTTTCCCCACCTTTTACAAACTTAGAGCTAGAGTCACCAAATTTGGTATGAAGATAGCAATTGACATTTCGCAAAGATCTGCAGTAAAAATTTCGATGCCACACCCACCCATATTGCCCCAGCCCCCCTTTCCCCACCTTTTACAAACTTTGCGCTAGAGTCACCAAATTTGGAAGGAAGATAGTTGGTGGCATCCCCATCTGCATCGGAGAATCTTTAATGCAGCGTACACCCCCCATCCGTACCCCTTTGCAATCAGGCCTCTTTTTACCTGTTTTAATACTGGAATCGAGTATGCCGCAGTCGGTTGCGTCCGACTGCAACGTTTCCACTTGTTCTAAACAAAAATATGCTTCAAAACCAAAAATATGCTTAGCTATATATGCTAATGTATATATGTATGTTATATACAATATATATACATACATAATATATATATATATATATATATATATATGTATGTTTATGTTAATTATTAATAAAGCAGCATGCAACATAACATTTCAATTAAAATTATAGTGGAAAATTATATACATAAAAATAAGAGAAACCAACTACATATTTAAAATAAAAATCACTATACAAAATTAGCATTCATTAATATTTTAAGATTTGAACCGATGTATTTATGCGCCCGGATTCGGTGATGCCGTCAATTGTGAGGACAGCTGGCATGTGTGCACCCAATACATTGACGAACAGTTCCGTCAGTACTCAACCGATGAGAGCGGACTCAATCGCCGCAAATATAGGACAATCGTGTGCATTGTTGTTTGTACTTTGTACCGCCCTGGGGCCACAGGTTTGTTGAGCCAGAGCTACTATGTCACCCATGCTTATCTTAAAGCAAATTAATTTTGACAGCTTGGGGCAGATGGATTTAGATCTGATGCGGAGATTGCATCACAAGGTGAACATTGTGCTTGTAATTGGCAAGGCAGACTGTCTAAACAAGCAGGAGGTGCGCAAATTAAAGGAGCGGATCCAACATGATCTGGAGGACCATCACATACAGCTGTATCAGTTTCCCGAATGCGACTCAGACGAAGATGACGACTTCAAGCAACAGGATCGCGAACTGAAAGCCTCAATACCCTTTGCCGTTGTTGGCAGCAACTCAATTCTCGAGGTCGCCGGCAATAAAGTGCACGGCCGCAAATATCCCTGGGCATCGTCAATGTATAGGACGCTGAGCACAGTGACTTCATCAAGCTGCGAACATTTCTAATATCCACGCGTATGCAGGACCTTAAGGATACCACACAGGTGAGCCCCAGTAATATTTCCGTATCAAATTTGCTTTAAAAATAAAATTTTTTACTCACAGGATGTACACTATGAAAACTTCCGGTCGCAATGCATTTCACAGATATCGCAGCATGCGTTGCGCGAGCGCGGCAAATTAAAGCGCGACTCGATTAGTTCGACGAATGGGTTTGATGCGGCCATTTCAGAAACGGATCGCCTGCTGTTACAAAAGGACGAGGAGATCCGGCGCATGCAGGACATGCTATCCAAATGCAGGAGAAACTTAAGCAGACACATCTCATGGAGATGAAGAAGAACGACAGCGTCATCGATGTTTAAATGGCGGGTGTGTCTTTACTCAATCGCGTGTTCAATTTAGCACCTTATGCATAACATATGAATAATAGATTATATAAAAAAATAATAAATATATATCTAACATACATACAGACTTTTCCCTATGTAAACACTTATATACACACTCACACTAAACAGCCTCCCAATGAGCAACCAATCACCAATTTTTTTTTTTTTTTTTTTAACTTGTAGTCTTTATTTGCAATCAGTCCCTATGGGGAATATCAGCGAATTGTACTGCATAACATTGACTTTTCTGGATAATATGTTTTATGCCATGACTTGGGAGTTGTTATTGGTGTTTAAAAAGTGGTGGGGGGGGGGGGGTGTTGGAGGAGGGAGGAGGATTTGAAATTTTATGTGTGTGGCAAATCCAGGGGGTGTAGCCTCTTCAGTCGCCAAGTCGTTGTACTGTTGTCCAGCAGGTTTATGCCATACGTCCACATAGGTTTTAGTATGGCTTTGTAAATGAGGAGTTTGACCCTTAGTTTGATGGTGGACCTTCTATCTAGCAGCCACAGATGCTTGCGAAACCTCACGTTCAACTGGGAACGTTTTTGTTTGAGATGACTACTCCAGGTTAAACGCCTGTCCAATACCAGGCCTAGGTACTTTGCAGTAACGTTGCTGGGTATGGCAACGCCATCCAGGCTGACGGCAGGGCAGTCTCCTCTTCTCAGGGCAAACGTAGTGTGTGTGGATTTGTCTGGGTTGACTACAATATTCCACCGTCTTAGCCATGTGTTTAAGCGGTCCAGCTGAGTTTGGATTATGCTGGACGCCACGATTGGGGACCGATCACCAAAAGTTACGTTTTTAAGGTAGCACACTTTCCAGAAACCGAATTTTGTTCTTTTTATTTACTCTAGTTGCAAAACTTTTTAGGAAAAAACCAAACATATAGAAAAACAAAAAAAGCAAACAATTAGCATTATTAGAGAATTATTCAACACATAATCTTTTATTTTTGTAGAAATGCAAAACAAACCATTTGTAAGCTCTCATAACTGAGCATTGACCAAGTTGTCTTTCAATTTTTATACTCGATACCGAAGGTAAAGAGTATATTGAGTTTGTGCAATGTCCGTCATGGTGTCTGTCCGTCTGTCCGTCTGTATGAACGCAACTTTTTTCCACACCCTTCAAGCTAGAGACTTGAAACTTTCCAATTCTCTTTATCTATGGGATAGTAAATTAAAGTGTCAAGATTGGGGTTCTACGATAACTGGGGGGCTGGCAAATCGATAAGTTCGATAACTCAAAACCGATAAGTCCACATATTTCGCACATCCTTACAGATAGAACTACCAAATTTGGTAAGAAGATAGCTACTGTATACCCCCAAAAAACTGTAACAAGAATTTTGGAGCCACGCCCACCCATTCCGCCCCCATCCCCCTTCATATTAAAGTCAAAAACTTTGGATTCCACGCCCACCCATACCGCCCCAGCCCCCTTTCCCCACCTTTTAACAATTTTCAAGCTAGAGTCACCAAACTTGGTATGAAGATAGCAATTGACATTCCACAAAGATCTGCATCAAAAATTTGGATGCCACGCCCAGCCATACTGCCTCCAGCCCCCTTCTCCCCACCTTTTACAAACTTCGAGCTAGAGTCACCAAATTGGGTATGAAGATAGCAATTGACATTTCACAAAGATCTGCATTAAAAATTTGGATGACACACCTGCCCAAACACAAATTTGGGGCAGTCTAATTGGTATTAAAATAATCATCAAATTTAAACAGAAATACAAAACTTAAACATTGTGGTATATCAATAGTTGCGCGGGAGCAAATTAAAAATACGAACGCAAAGTGCATAATATACAGACATTAGAAACACTCACGCATAATTCAACAAAACATAACATAATTACAAAGAATACACGGCCTACGAATCGCACGAAAAACACTCAAAAACATACAAAAACACTCAATTACACTGTCAAACAAAATTAAATATATCAGCATGGCACCCATCACAAAGCGTCAGCGAGAGAACTCTGCCGGAGAGATTAAAACCAGCAAGTCCATCGATGGAGCTGCATTCCTCCAGCTCATAAACCAACGCTTTGACGAGCAAGCGGGTGTGATCGCGGCGAAGGTGAGTGAGTGCGAGGAACGCATACTCACTGCTCTTAATGGCAGGCTAGACGGCATGTGTGAAGATTTGCAGAGCCTGATGCGTCGGGTTCAAAAACTGGAGGATGATGCTGCTGACTCAAAGCTCTTAAAAACAAAGCTGGCCACCTTGGAGGCCAAGCTCAGTGCCCAGGAAAACGCAAGTGTAGCCACTGAGTTAAGGCTACACGGCGTGCCGCTAGCAGATGGGGAGCAGCTGCGCACAATACTTAACACACTGTGTTTTTCACTGGGTGTCACACCGGCACCGAGGCTTCGTGACATCTTTCGGGTCAGAAAATCTGCACAATATTAATCCGTTTAGACCAGTGGTGGGCAGTCGTCAACGTCGAAAATATTTCTAACTCACACGAGGCAGCGCGCTGCCTCGTGTGAGTTAGGTTTTTCGCTGCCGACTGCACGAAATCACACGTACGCTATAAGCATTGAAATCCATGGTGAAACAATCAACATAACTAATTCTATCTGTGACAACATAACAGCATTGAAATCCATGGTGAAACAATCAACATAACTAATTCTATCTGTGACAAAAAATAGATTATTGGCTGTATATATAGACCCAATAAGAATATTGACTACTCTAGGCTTATAGATGTGCTATCAAATATAACACTGACGTATACTGACATAATATTAGCAGGTGACCTGAACAGTAATGTACTAAAAGAACAACATCTGACTGATGAAATGCAGTCACTTGGCTTATCAGTAGTAAACTCGACGGAACCAACACATTTCACACGCAACACAAGCACCATTCTCGATGTAATATTTGTTAATAAAAATGACAACATATTACATTATGACCAACTCTCCGTACCTGCGTTTTCTAAGCATGACCTTATCTTCCTGACTTATGATATGCATCTCATATATTCAAAACAAATAATAACTTTTAGAGATTTCAAAAATATTGATCAACTCTCACTAGTTGAAGCATGCTGCAATTGTGACTGGGGTGGCATTTACCACCTTCCTTCTGTTGACACCCAAATTACCGTGCTACAGCATAATATTGACTATCTCTACAATGAGTTTATTCCATTAAAAACTAAAATTACAAAACCAGCTCTAAAGTCCTGGTTTAATAATGATATTAAAAGTGCAATTAAACACAGGGATGAGGCTTACGATAAATGGAAACGATACAGGACGGACTATTATAAATACTGCTATTATGTCATCCACATTCCCTGAGCAGTGGAAACTGGCAAAAATAATACCAATTCCAAAATTAAACAACGAGTTTAGGCCAATTGCTATACTGCCGTTTTTATCTAAAGTGTTTGAAAAACTTATGGCAGGACAGATTAATAACTTCTTAAATGTAAACTCGCTTTTGAGCAAAAAGCAATCTGGTTTTAGGGCAAATATGAGTTGCACAACGGCGCTTTTAAAGGTAGTCGAGGACATTCGAGTGAGAATGGATAATAGTGAAGTAACGCTGCTTACACTACTAGACTACAGTAAAGCATTTGACACGGTAAATCACGAAATTCTCTTGACAAAGCTTAGCAAGATGTATTATTTTACGCCAACAGCAATTAAACTATTGACCTCTTACTTAAAAAATAGGCAACAAGCCGTTGTAACGCAGAGTGCGACTTCACGCTTAATGTTGGTAAAACGTGGTGTCCCACAGGGATCTATACTAGGACCCCTCCTTTTTTCAATTTATATAAATGATTTGCCGAGTGCGCTGTCCAACTGTGAAGTACATATGTATGCTGATGATGTTCAAATGTATGTCAGTAGTCCCATTAGTCAAATTAATCAGTGTATTGAATCGTGCAATAATGATCTGTTACGTGTTAGTGTGTGGGCTAAAAAAAATGCTTTGTGCATAAGTCCGTCAAAATCTAAGTGTCTAGTTATATATAAAAAATACATAAGTACTAACGATCTTACTAACCTAATAGTAGACAGTAAATCTATAGGTTTTGTTGACAAGGCCGTTAATCCCGGGATAATTTGTAATATAACCTTGAATTGGAATGACCAGGTAAATAAAGCTATGGGAAAAACGTATGGCGTTCTTCGACAACTTTCCCTGACCCAGCAATTTTTACCAGTTAAAATAACGACAATGATTGTAAAAACTTTAGTAATGCCAATCCTTTTTTACGGAGTAGGAATTTTTGCCAAATCGATGCTGCTAGCCAATGTAAACTTAAAGTCGCATTTAATACTATTGTTCGCTACGTGTATGGGCTGCAAAGAACAGACCACATAATGGATTACGCCAAGAAGTTGGTTCATCTCGAGTTTGCGCATTTACTAAATTATAAAATACTAGTTCTTCTCCACAAAATAATCTTTTCTAAAAAGACTGACTATTTGTTCGATATCTTAAGTTTTACTACATCGGAAAGAGTAAATAACCTAATTAGTTTTCGTACCAAACTGGCCTGTTCAAGCAGGCAATTTTACGTCTCTGCTGTTCGACTCTGGAACCAATTACCAACAGATTTAAAAAGTACCAATAGCGCACCTCTGTTTAAAATTAAGTTGAGAGCACAGCCTAAACGACAGAGCTGGAAGGCTGAAATTTTCACACAGTTTTCCATGCAGGTAGGAGGTGAGCACTAAGAAGGAAATTTTTATTTGGACAACTCCTTCAAGTACCCCCCATACGATTTGGAGCACTTTTTACCCATTTTAAAAAACAAATTACAATTACAACAAGTACCCATTCCACTACTGTCGCCTGATTGTCGCACAAGCTGAGGGTTTGATCGCGAGCGATAATACAAAAACAAAACAAATGCGCAGTGACGCCTTCGCGTCGCACAAGCAAAGTCATAAAACAAGTGGAAACGTTGCAGTCGGACGCAACCGACTGCGGTATACTCGATACCAGTATTAAAAATTGTGATGCCCATCCATGTGGGATGTCAATTGCTATCTTCATACCAAATTTGGTGACTCTAGCTCAAAGTTTGTAAAAGTGGGGAAAGGGGGACTGGGGGCGGTATGGTTGGGCGTGGCATTCAAATTTTTGGTGCAGATCTATGTGGAATGTCAATTGCTATCTTCATACCAAATTTGGTGACTCTAGCTCGAAGTTTGTATAAAGTGGTGAAAGGGGGGCTGCGGGCGGTATGGTTGGGCGTGGCATCCAAATTTTTGCTGCAGATCCTTGTGGAATGTCAAATGCTACCTTCATACCAAATTTGGTGACTCTAGTTCGAAGCATGTAAAAGGTGGTGATAGGGGGGCTATGGGGTTTGGGGCGGTATGGGTGGGCGTGGCATTCAAATTTTTGCTTCCGATCCATGTGGGATGTCAAATGCTCTCTTCATACCAAATTTGGTGACTCTAGCTCAAAGTTTGTAAAAGTGGGGAAAGGGGGCTGGGGGCGGTATGGTTGGGCGTGGTATTCAAATTTTTGGTGCCGATCTATGTGGGATGTCAATTGCTATCTTCATACCAAACTTGGTGACTCTAGCTCGAAGTGTGTATAAAGTGGGGAAAGGGGGGCTGCGGGCGGTATGGTTGGGCGTGGCATCCAAATTTTTGCTGCAGATCCTTGTCGAATGTCAAATGCTACCTTCATAACAAATTTGGTGACTCTAGCTCGAAGTTTGTATAAAGTGGGGAAAGGGGGGCTGCGGGCGGTATGGTTGGGCGTGGCATCCAAATTTTTGCTGCAGATCCTTGTGGAATGTCAAATGCTACCTTCATACCAAATTTGGTGACTCTAGCTCGAAGTTTGTATAAAGTGGGGAAAGGGGGGCTGCGGGCGGTATGGTTGGGCGTGGCATCCAAAAATTTTGCTGCAGATCCTTGTGGAATGTCAAATGCTACCTTCATAACAAATTTGGTGACTCTAGCTCAAAGTTTGTAAAAGTTGGGAAAGGGGGGCTGGGGGCGGTATGGTTGGGCGTGGTATTCAAATTTTTGGTGCCGATCTATGTGGGATGTCAATTGCTATCTTCATACCAAATTTGGTGACTCTAGCTCGAAGTTTGTATAAAGTGGGGAAAGGGGGGCTGCGGGCGGTATGGTTGGGCGTGGCATCCAAATTTTTGCTGCAGATCCTTGTGGAATGTCAAATGCTACCTTCATACCAAATTTGGTGACTCTAGCTCGAAGTTTGTATAAAGTGGGGAAAGCGGGCTGCGGGCGGTATGGTTGGGCGTGGCATCCAAATTTTTGCTGCAGATCCTTGTGGAATGTCAAATGCTACCTTCATACCAAATTTGGTGACTCTAGCTCGAAGTTTGTATAAAGTGGGGAAAGGGGGGCTGCGGGTGGTATGGTTGGGCGTGGCATCCAAATTTTTGCTGCAGATCCTTGTGGAATGTCAAATGCTACCTTCATAACAAATTTGGTGACTCTAGCTCAAAGTTTGTAAAAGTGGGGAAAGGGGGGCTGGGGGCGGTATGGTTGGGCGTGGTATTCAAATTTTTGGTGCCGATCTATGTGGGATGTCAATTGCTATCTTCATACCAAATTTGGTGACTCTAGCTCGAAGTTTGTATAAAGTGGGGAAAGGGGGGCTGCGGGCGGTATGGTTGGGCGTGGCATCCAAATTTTTGCTGCAGATCCTTGTGGAATGTCAAATGCTACCTTCATACCAAATTTGGTGACTCTAGCTCGAATTTGTATAAAGTGGGGAAAGGGGGGCTGGGGGCGGTATGGTTCTGCGTGGTATTCAAATTTTTGGTGCCGATCTATGTGGGATGTCAATTGCTATCTTCATACCAAATTTGGTGACTCTAGCTCGAAGTTTGTATAAAGTGGGGAAAGCGGGCTGCGGGCGGTATGGTTGGGCGTGGCATCCAAATTTTTGCTGCAGATCCTTGTGGAATATCAAATGCTACCTTCATACCAAATTTGGTGACTCTAGCTCGAAGTTTGTATAAAGTGGGGAAAGGGGGGCTGCGGGCGGTATGGTTGGGCGTGGCATCCAAATTTTTGCTGCAGATCCTTGTGGAATGTCAAATGCTACCTTCATAACAAATTTGGTGACTCTAGCTCAAAGTTTGTAAAAGTGGGGAAAGGGGGGCTGCGGGCGGTATGGTTGGGCGTGGCATCCAAATTTTTGCTGCAGATCCTTGTGGAATGTCAAATGCTACCTTCATACCAAATTTGGTGACTCTAGCTCGAAGCATGTAAAAGGTGGTGAAAGGGGGGCTGCGAGCGGTATGGTTGGGCGTGGCATCCAAATTTTTGTTGCAGATCCTTGTGGAATGTCAAATGCTACCTTCATAACAAATTTGAAGACTCTAGCTCAAAGTTTGTAAAAGTGGGAAAGGGTGGCTGGGGGCGGTATGGTTGGGCGTGGTATTCAAAGTTTTGGTGCCGATGTATGTGGGATGTCAATTGCTATCTTCATACCAAATTTGGTGACTCTAGCTCGAAGTTTGTATAAAGTGGGGAAAGGGGGGCTGCGGGCGGTATGGTTGGGCGTGGCATCCAAATTTTTGCTGCAGATCCTTGTGGAATGTCAAATGCTACCTTCATACCAAATTTGGTGACTCTAGCTCGAAGTTTGTATAAAGTGGGGAAAGGGGGGCTGCGGGCGGTATGGTTGGGCTTGGCATCCAAATTTTTGCTGCAGATCCTTGTGGAATGTCAAATCCTACCTTCATACCAAATTTGGTGACTCTAGCTCGAAGTTTGTATAAAGTGGGGAAAGGGGGGCTGGGGGCGGTATGGTTGGGCGTGGTATTCAAATTTTTGGTGCCGATCTATGTGGGATGTCAATTGCTATCTTCATACCAAATTTGGTGACTCTAGCTCGAAGTTTGTATAAAGTGGGGAAAGGGGGGCTGCGGGCGGTATGGTTGGGCGTGGCATCCAAATTTTTGCTGCAGATCCTTGTGGAATGTCAAATGCTACCTTCATACCAAATTGTATAAAGTGGGGAAAGGGGGGCTGCGGGCGGTATGGTTGGGCGTGGCATCCAAATTTTTGCTGCAGATCCTTGTGGAATGTCAAATGCTACCTTCATAACAAATTTGGTGACTCTAGCTCAAAGTTTGTAAAAGTGGGGAAAGGGGGGCTGGGGGCGGTATGGTTGGGCGTGGTATTCAAATTTTTGGTGCCGATCTATGTGGGATGTCAATTGCTATCTTCATACCAAATTTGGTGACTCTAGCTCGAAGTTTGTATAAAGTGGGGAAAGGGGGGCTGCGGGCGGTATGGTTGGGCGTGGTATTCAAATTTTTGGTGCCGATCTATGTGGGATGTCAATTGCTATCTTCATACCAAATTTGGTGACTCTAGCTCGAAGTTTGTATAAAGTGGGGAAAGGGGGGCTGCGGGCGGTATGGTTGGGCGTGGCATCCAATTTTTGCTGTAAATCCTTGTGGAACGTCAAATGCTACCTTCATACCAAATTTGGTGACTCTAGCTCAAAGTTTGTATAAAGTGGGGAAAGGGGGGCTGCGGGCAGTATGGTTGGGCGTGGCATCCAAATTTTTGCTGCAGATCCTTGTGGAATGTCAAATGCTACCTTCATACCAAATTTGGTGACTCTAGCTCGAAGCATGTAAAAGGTGGTGAAAGGGGGGCTATAGGGCTTGGGGCGGTATGGGTGGGCGTGGCTTTCAAATTTTTGGTGCCGATCCATGTGGGATGTCAATTGCTCTCTTCATACCAAATTTGGTGACTCTAGCTCGAAGTTTGTATAAAGTGGGGAAAGGGGGGCTGGGGGCGGTATGGTTGGGCGTGGCATCCAAATTTTTGCTGCAGGTCCTTGTGGAATGTCAAATGCTACCTTCATACCAAATTTGGTGACTCTAGCTCAAAGTTTGTATAAGGTGGGGAAAGGGGGGCGGAATGGATGGGCTAGGCTCCAAAACTTTGATGCAGATTGTTGGGGGTCGTTGCCAGCTATCTTCCTACCAAATTTGGTGACTCTAGCTCCACTACTCTGGAATATACACGCATTCCCGTTTCTGACGAAGCGTTGGGGCAGATGGGGGTGGCTAGGGCGTTATTGGTGGGCGTGGCATCCAAACTTTTGATGCAGTTTTTGGGGGGTCATCATCATCTATCTTGGCACCAAATTTGGTGACTCTAGCTAAAAAAACCGTGGGAGATATAGGCTTTTCTGATTTCTAAATGCGGGGGGGCTGGAGGCGGGATGGGTGGGCGTGGCTCCAAAACTTTGATGCAGTTCTTTTGGGGTCGTTACCAGCTATCTTCCTACCAAATTTGGTGGCTCTAGCTCCACTACTCTGGAAGATACACGCATTCCCGTTTTTTACGAAGCGTTGGGGCATCTGGGGGCGGCTAGGGCGGTATTGGTGGGCGTGGCATCCAAACTTTTGGTGCAGTTTTTGGGGGGTCATCATCAGCTAAATTGGCACCAAATTTGGTGGCTCTAGCTCAAAAATTGTGGGAGATATAGGCTTTTTTGACTTTAAAATGCGGGGGGTCTGGGGGTGGAATGGGGGGGCTTGGCTCCAAAATTTTTGATGCAGTTTTTTGTGGGTTGCTAGTAGCTATCTTCTTACCAAATTTGGTAGTTCTAGCTGTATGGGTGTGTGAAATATGCGGATTTATCGTTTTTGAGTTATCGAATTTATCGATTTGCCAGCCCCCCAGTTATCGTAGAACCCCAATCTTGACACTTGAATTTACTATCCCATAGAAAAAGAGAATTGGAAAGTTTCAAG
>JARNME010000160.1:0-130856 GCA_030179655.1 Scaptomyza flava | reverse complement strand
AGGGAGAAATCTATTTTCTAGATGCACCTGGTGGAACAGGTAACACGTATCTTTTAAATTTATTATTGGCAAAGGTACGGCAAAGTAAAATAATTGCATTGGCCGTTGCTTCTTCCGGTATCGTTAATTTGATTCATTTAATTTGATTCATTTAGAAACACCACATTGCTCAATTTCAAAGCAATCTAATATTGCTGCTGTGCTCAAAGATTTCAAGCTTATTGTTTGGGATGAGTGTACTATGGGCCATAAAGGTGCTTGTGAAGCTGTAGATCGATCTTTGAAAGACATTCGAGATAGTGAATACTTAATGGGTGGCATAACTGTTCTCTTAGCTGGTGATTTTCGACAAACTCTTCCAGTGATCCCCAGAGGAACAAGAGCAGATGAAATAAATGCGTGCTTAAAGTCTTCAATTTTGTGGCCCAAAATACAGAAAATTGCATTAACGAAGAATATGCGAGTGCACTTAAAAGGTGGTAGCATAGCTGGTGAATTTGCAGAAATGCTTCTTCAAATAGGAAATGGATTATTTCCAACCCATGATGGCAAAATAACTTTACCATCCACTATGTGTCATGTTGTGAAAAGTATTGAAGAGCTAACTCTAAAAATATTTCCGGATATTACAAATATCTCTCAAAAGTCACTCGAATGGTTTTCAGAACGTGCTATTTTGACTGCGAGAAATGACAATGCATTGGAAATAAACGAGTTTTTATAAAAATCATTTCAAAGTGAAGAAATGACATATAACTCTATTGATTCTGTGATTGTAATCGAAGATGCAGTTCATTACCCCGTCGAGTTTCTTAATTCATTAAATCCGTCTGGCCTGCCTCAACATAAATTAGCTTTAAAGATTGGTTCACCTGTAATGTTGATTCACAACTTGAAGCCGCATAAACTGTGCAATGGTACAAGATTGCAAGTTAAAGTCCTTCATAAGAATGTTGTCGAAGCAATTATCTTTACTGGCAATGGTATAGGGGAAACGGTTTTTATACCGAGAATTCCATTAATACCTTCTGATTCTGAATTGCCAATTCAATTTAAAAGATTGCAATTTCCTTTAAAAGTTTGCTTTGCCTTAACAATTAATAAATCACAGGGACAAACTCTTAAATTAGCCGGACTAGACTTAAGACACGATTGTTTTTCTCATGGCCAATTTTATGTAGCCTGCTCAAGAGTCAGTTCACCAAAAAGTTTATTTATATTAGCACCTGACGGAAAAACAACCAATATCGTTTATAAAGAAGCTCTCAACAATTTTTAATAATTGCAAATTCAATTCAATAAGTGGATAAGGCCTACTGGGGAAACCACAACAAAAAATTACGCGCCTGATTCTCTACCTCAATGGTGGCGTGGAAAGAGAATATTAAATACTTTGCTTTAATTTGTTGTTAAATATTTTCTAATTTATTTATTTTGTATTTATCTTCTATTGCTAAAATTTATATAAACTATCCGCGCAGCGAAGTAAGCGGGTCACTTACTAGTCTCTATATATATAAAAGAGTTTGTCCTGATGATAATGGAAGAGCCACAGCCTAAACGAAAAGAGCTAGAAGGCTGAAATTTTCACACAATTTTCCATGGTAGGAGGTGAGCACTAAGAAGGGAATTTTTATTTGGACAACTCCTTCAAGTACCTCCCATACGATTTGGAGCACTTTTTACCCATTTTAAAAAACAAATTACAATTACAACAAGTACCCATTCCACTACTGTCGCCTGATTGTCGCACAAGCTGAGGGTTTGATCGCGAGAGATAATAAAAAAAAAAAAAAAAATGCGCAGTGACGCCTTCGCGTCGCACAAGCAAAGTCATAAAAAAAGGTTCGACACTTGCAAAAACGAAACGGATTTCTGCTTCTTAATGAATAAGTGCATACACAATTAAGTGAACAATGCGCTTGAAAATAATTTTCATAACTTTATGTACATGTATCACTTCGCACAGGGCATATTCTTTTTTTTTCGAATTTGTGTGCCTTCGACAATTGATTTACGACCAAAGTAGCGTTTGTTGTTGTTGTCAGTTTTGTTGTTGGGCCCGCACTGCTACTTTTTGTTGGTGTCATTGATTTTATAAAACAACAACAACATAACAAAACTTGGTGCGTCTAGGTAAATTTCCCACACCAGAATATGTTTTGGTGGTGACTATAGCTCAAAGTTTTTAAAAGGTGTGGAAAGGGAATGGAAAGGGTGCGCCTGGCTCCAAAACTTTGATGCAGTTTTTTGGGGGTCGTTGCATGCTATCTTCCTGCCAAATTTGGTGGCTCTAGCTCCACAAATCTGGAAGATACACGCATTCTCGTTTTTGACGAAGCTTTGGGGCAGCTGGGGGCGGCTAGGGCGGTATTGGTGGGCGTGGCATCCAAACTTTTGATGCAGTTTTTGGGGGCCATCATCACCTATCTTGGCACCAAATTTGGTGGCTCTAGCTCAAAAATTGTGGGAGAAATAGGCTTTTTTGACTTTAAAATGCGGGGGGGCTGGGGGCGGAATAAGGGGGCGTAGCTCCAAAATTTTTGATGCAGTTTTTTGGGGGTTGCTAGTAGCTATCTTCTTACCAAATTTGGTAGTTCTAGCTGTAAGGGTGTGTGAAATATGCGGATTTATCGTTATTGAGTTATCGAATTTATCGATTTGCCAGCCCCCCAGTAATCGTAGAACCCCAATCTTGACACTTTAATTTACTATCCCATAGACAAAAAGAATTGGAAAGTTTCAAGTCTCTAGCTTGAAGGGTGTGGAAGAAAGTTGCGTTCATACAGACGGACAGACGGACAGACAGACAGACAGACGGACAGACACCAAGACGGACATTGCACAAACCCAATATACTCTTTACCTTCGGTATTGAGTATAAAAAATAGTGATATCATTAGGGGTAAGCGCATAGAAGCATCAAAAAGATATCGTGTTAATAATCCTGATGTTATTAGAGTTATAGTGAGAAGATATCAGACTAATAATCCTGAAGCTCATAGAGTTGTAGTGAGAAGACATCAGGCTAATAATCCTGATGCACGTCAAGAAAGGCGTTTGGGTGCATGGAGTGTTAAAGCCATGTCTGGCTTAAACTATGATTTTGAAATAGCTTACAAGTCAGATAAAATAACTCAACTTGGTAGTATGAATTTGATGTGCAAACATTGTAATGCTTTAAAATGGAAAAATGAGCCTTGGGGTATCTGTTGCAAGGCAGGAAAAGTTAAACTTTCACAAAATGAAAGTTTGCCTGATCCACTTAAAAGCTTAATAATTGGTGGACATCCAAAGCATGATAATTTCATTGATCGTGTAAGAAAGTATAACAGCTGCTTTCAAATTACTTATTTTGGAAGTACAAAAACTATAAATGAAAGTTGGTCAACCTTTAAGGTCAAAGGACAAGTGTATCACTTAATTGGTAGTGTCCGACCTTTGCCAAATGAAGAAATGCAGTTTCTTCAAATTTATTTTGTTGGTGATGATGAAAAGGAAGCTCAACTACGTTGCAAAAATATTTCAAATGTTGATTTAAGCGTAGTAAAGGATCTTCAATGTATGTTTCGTCATCATAATCGTTATGTTAAAGATCTAAAAATGGCTCTCAATAAAATACCAACAAGTACTAAAGACTATAAATTGATTATACATGCTGATCGAACACCCGCTGGAGCTCACAAAGGGCTTTACAATGCACCTCAATCAAGCGAAGTAGCTTTAGTTATTGTTGGTCAGCAATTTGAAAAGCGCGATATTATTATTGAAAGCCATAATAATAAATTACATCGTATAAGTGAGGTGCATCGATCATACGATGCCTTACAGTACCCTTTGCTATATCTTTATGGCGAAGATGGCTATTCAGTGGATATACCACAATGGATTTCATTATTAAAAAAGGAGGAGCCAAAAAAAATGATATCTGCGTTAAGCTTTTACAGCTATAAAATAATGATTCGTCAATCTGAGATAAATTATTTAATTTATTGTCGTTCCCTTTTTAGTCAGTTTTTGGTTGATATGTATGCTAAAATTGAAACAGAAAGGTTAAATTATATTCGCTACAATCAAGCGAAACTCAGAGCAGATAGCTATATACATCTACAAGATGCAATAGGCCAACAAGATGTTGTCGCAGCTCAACTTGGTCAGATGGTAATTTTACCATCTTCTTTTAAAAGCTCTGCACGATATTTGCATGAAAAGACTCAAGATGCTATGACATATGTTCGCCATTATGGGCGACCAGATCTTTTCATAACATTCACATGCAATCCACAATGGAATGACATCAAAAGTGTTTTATTACCGGGTCAAAAATCGCATGATCGTCACGATATTATAGCTCGAGTTTTTCATTTAAAAGTTAAAGCTTTAATGTCACTATTGATAAAAGGTTCTTTGTTTGGAAGCGTGCAATGTTTCATGTACTCTGTGTAATGGCAAAAGCGTGGCTTACCACATATACATATTCTACTTTGGTTAGAAAATAAAATAAGATCAGATAAAATTGATAAAATTATCTGTGCCGAAATACCAAACGCAGATGAGGATCCTTTGTTATTTAACATTGTTAGGTCAAATATGATTCATGGTCCTTGCGGTGCATTTAATAATAAATCGCCATGCATGAAAAATGGAAAATGTACCAAAAGGTTTCCTCGACAACTACTTAAGGAAACTGTGACTGGAAAAGATAGTTACCTTCTATATCGTAGAAGATCGATAGAAGACGGTGGTAATGCAATTAAAATAAATGGTAATTGCATAGATAATCGTTGGGTTGTGCCTTATAACTGTGTACTATTGAGAACATTTGAAGCTCTCATAAATGTTGAGTATTGTAGTTCTGTAAAGTCTATTAAATACATTTGTAAATATGTTAACAAGGGCAGTGATCAAGCATCATTTACTCTTGAAGACCAACGTAATGAAATTAATATGTGCGAAAGTGGCCGTTATATAAGTAGCTCAGAAACGGTATGGAGAATCCTTGCATTTCCCATACATGAACGTTTTCCGGCTATTACACACTTAAGGTCCGGTTCCAGTACAATAAAAAATTCCTGGCAGGAATTTGTGATATATTTTGGAAGCGTGGGCACAAGATTTTATAGTGTGACCATAGTCCACTAATTTGTGGTAAAATTATGGAATTTTGCCTTATATAGCTTAGGAGATACATGGTCACACTAAGGCATCAAATATAAAAAGTAAACAAACACACAAACGCAAAATAAGCAAGTAAGAAGGCTCTAGTCGGGAGAGCCCGACTAGAAGATACCCTGAACCCAGTTGCAATAAATATATTTAATTTATATAAGACTTTGGTATACTGGCTTAGCTTCCATCGATTAAGTTCAATATCTCCGGTGCTTCTCAACCGATTTGGACGAAATTTTCAGAAAAGCTCTATTATTATCCATTACTTCAACCCTCATTTGTAGATTTTCCAAATTCGATATTTTATTGTTATCGATATTATGTGTATATCGGAAACCAGAATAGTTATCGATAATTTGAAGCAAACTTGTTCTGCTCATGGTATAGGAGAACTTAAATACAAAATCAGAAGTCTCTAGCTTTTGTAGTCTCTGAGATCCACGCGTTCATACAGACGGACAGACGGACAGACAGACGGACAGACGGACATGGCTATATCGTCTCGGCTGTTGATGCTGATCAAGAATATATATATACTTTATAGGGTCGGAGATGCTTCCTTCTGCCTGTTACATACTTTTGCACAAAACCATTATACCCTTATTTACCCATTTTATGGGTTAAGGGTATAAAAAGAAAAGATGAATAGTGCGAATATGCTTATTTCGTGGTTGGTAGCATTTGTTTGTTGCAGTGCCAATACTTTCCCATGCCTGTCTCACCGTAACAAAATCAAAATGTTTTTTGTCTGTCAGCCTCCAAAGGCATGGTCGCGACTTGACTAATTTAATAAGCAAAATCTTTCCCTCGTGACTAAAATTTTCCACCCGTTTTTGGTTTTTCTTTCCGTTATTATTTATAAGTTTTTATAAACGTTTTACAAAATGTGTTAGCTGGCCTGGGCACAAAAAGATATATGATTTGGTACTTCCTGCGCCCAGCGCCAGTGTGTACATATTAGAGGTCTGCATGGCTTCATTCACAACATACGCCAAGTTGAATGAATTCGAATTGAATTGAGTTGAGTGAGTGCGAAGCACAAAACGAAACGAATGAAAATGAACATCGATGCGTGTTGCTTCATTCCATACGGCACTCAGAAAAAATGAATTAGAATAAATGAAGCGTAAAACGGAATGAACAATTTGGCAAAGCCGAAGACATTCGAGTTACTCGAGTTATAATATTGTGAAGCACGCGGTCATCAAAAATGGACGGGGGTAAAAAAGCGGACGAAATTATATGTTGTTTGTGTTTCGCTGTTGTTTTTATGCATATAATATATGTATTTTGGTGTTTATCTCTACATTGACTTTCGTTTTTTCCATTCTTTTATTTTCCTACGCACGAAAACAAAACAACAACAAGCCGACGTGGCATTCGAATGCATTCGAAACGCAAACTCTTATTCTCACGCATTCCCACTCATTCAATTCGTCTTTTTATACCCTTAACCCATAAAATGGGTAAATAAGGATATAATGGTTTTGTGCAAAAGTATGTAACAGGCAGAAGGAAGCATCTCCGACCCTATAAAGTATATATATTCTTGATCAGCATCAACAGCCGAGACGATATAGCCATGCCCGTCTGTCTGTCTGTCCGCCTGTCTGTCTGTCTGTCTGTATGAACGCGTGGATCTCAGAGACTACAAGAGCTAGAGACTTCTGATTTTGTATTTAAGTTCTCCTATACCATGAGAATAACAAGTTTGCTTCAAATTATCGATAACTATTCTGGTTTCCGATATACACATAATATCGATAACAATAAAATATCGAATTTGGAAAATCTAAAAATGAGGGTTGAAGTAATGGATAATGATAGAACTTTTCTGAAAATTTCGTCCAAATCGGTTGAGAAACACCGGAGATATTGAACTTAATCGATGGAAGCTAAGCCAGTATACCAAAGTCTTATATAAATTAAATATATTTATTGCAACTGGGTTCAGGGTATCTTCTAGTCGGGCTCTCCCGACTAGAGCCTTCTTACTTGTTTCGTTTGAATGTTGTGCGACCGAGTCTGACGCGAGCACACTCATTCACTCAAATTTGTTCGGTCTTGCATTCAAATTCACTCAACTCATTTTGCGCATTGTTCGTTCGAACATGTTATTTGTGCCAATCATGCAGACCTCTAGTACATATTAAATAAATCGATACTATCGATAAGCAGTTTAGTATTTTTTGCTACGTTGCTGGGTACCTAGAACACACGTAGCCAAAAAAAAAAATAATTCCTGCTGCGACGATTTTGTATGAAAAAATTTTTTTTTCGCTGTACTGGATACGGACCTTTAGCTGTTCATTTAGAAAATGGTCAAGATGATAAGCAATGGGATTCAACTATAGCCGATGCTGTCATATGTCAAAATCCTACAAAACTGAGAAAACTTTTTGCAATAATGTTAGTATTTTGTCAAATTTCAGATGCTCTTAAACTTTGGAATACTTAAAAAGAGAGTTTCTCAGAAGATATTTTAATAGCCTTTCATTTTTCACAAGACAGAAATATTGATGAAAGTATTGTGAATAATGTATTAAATAAATGTCTTATTTACATTGAAGATATTGTACTGTCTATTGGTGGTCAAAAATTGACTTATTATGGACTTTCACTACCAATTAGATCCGAGGAAATTGTTCGAAATATTGAATATCATAGAGAAACAAATTATGAAAAGTGCGATAATTTTGTTGTAAATAATGAGCTACTCCTTACTGCTGAGCAAAAACAAGTATACGACAAGATACTACGTAGCGTTGGAGCAGAAGAGGGAGAAATCTATTTTTTAGATGCACCTGGTGGAACAGGTAAAACGTATCTTTTAAATTTATTATTGGCAAAGGTACGGCAAAGTAAAATAATTGCATTGGCCGTTGCTTCTTCCGGTATCATTAATTTGATTCATTTAATTTGATTCATTTAGAAACACCACATTGCTCAATTTCAAAGCAATCTAATATTGCTGCTGTGCTCAAAGATTTCAAGCTTATTGTTTGGGATGAGTGTACTATGGGCCATAAAGGTGCTTTTGAAGCTGTAGATCGATCTTTGAAAGACATTCGAGATAGTGAATACTTAATGGGTGGCATAACTGTTCTCTTAGCTGGTGATTTTCGACAAACTCTTCCAGTGATCCCCAGAGGAACAAGAGCAGATGAAATAAATGCGTGCTTAAAGTCTTCAATTTTGTGGCCCAAAATACAGAAAATTGCATTAACGAAGAATATGCGAGTGCACTTAAAAGGTGATAGCTGGTGAATTTGCAGAAATGCTTCTTCAAATAGGAAATGGATTATTTCCAACCCATGATGGCAAAATAACTTTACCATCCACTTTGTGTCATGTTGTGAAAAGTATTGAAGAGCTAACTCTAAAAATATTTCCGGATATTACAAATATCTCTCAAAAATTACTCGAATGGTTTTCAGAACGTGCTATTTTGACTGCATGAAATGACAATGTATTGGAAATAAACGAGTTTTAATAAAATCATTTCAAAGTGAAGAAATGACATATAACTCTATTGATTCTGTGACTGAAATCGAAGATGCAGTTCATTACCCCGTCGAGTTTCTTAATTCATTAAATCCGGCTGGCCTGCCTCAACATAAATTAACTTTAAAGATTGGTTCACCTGTAATGTTGATTCACAACTTGAAGCCGCATAAACTGTGCAATGGTACAAGATTGCAAGTTAAAGTACTTCATAGGAATGTGGTCGAAGCAATTATCTTTACTGGCAATGGTATAGGGGAAACGGTTTTTATACCGAGAATTCCATTAATACCTTCTGATTCTGAATTGCCAATTCAATTTAAAAGATTGCAAATTCCTTAAAAAGTTTGCTTTTCCTTAACAATTAATAAATTACAGGGAAATTAGTCGGACAAGACTTAATTGACAATAATTGTTAATAATTGCAAATTCAATTCAATAAGTGGATAAGGCCTACTGGGGAAACCACAATATAAAATTACGCGCCTGATTCTCTATCTCAATGGTGGCGTGGAAAAGAGAATATTAAATACTTTGCTTTAATATTTTGTGAAATATTTTCTAATTTATTTATTTTGTATCTATCTTCTATTGCTAAAATTTATATAAACTATCCGCGCAGCGAAGTAAGCGGGCCACTTACTAGTATTATATATAACAAAATAATATTAAGTATATATGTAAGCTTAAGTACCTAAAATTGCATACAAAATTTTATTTCATTTTATGTATGTACATGCATACAAACATATGTGAAGAAGCACAGAGAAAAAGACACACACACATATATGCATGCACATGAATGCGCGCGAAACTTCGATATTTTATTGCCGACTATTGTTTTTCTTAAGCCGTGCCACAAGTATGCCCACTCTGCTAATATTAACAATTAATATTAAGTAATATACTTTTAATTTATTCACCTTAAGTTAGTATAACTTAAGTAATTCAAAAACAAGACAATTATATTTAGCGCAGTTATGTATCTGTGTTTGTGTGTGTTTGCAAAAGGGTAGGTGGCAGCAATTAGTTAAAGACTGCCTTTTTAAACTACATATATTGTAACGAATATACATTCGTGCAGCTCTCCAGGTAATTGATAGGTTGGTCTGTAAGTGTCTGATCATATCTGCTCCTAAGAGAAAAGATTTTAGGATTTCATATTTTAAATGCATTATTGAATCTTGCAAAAGAAGCTATAGAAAGTGTTCAAAAGATATTCCGGTTAGATTATTTTAATTTCCATCCAATGAATTTTTATACCCTTAACCCATAAAATGGGTAAATAAGGGTATAATGGTTTTGTGCAAAAGTATGTAACAGGCAGAAGGAAGCATCTCCGACCCTATAAAGTATATATATTCTTGATCAGCATCAACAGTCGAGACGATATATCCATAACCGTCTGTCCGTCTGTCTGTCTGTATGAACGCGTGGATCTCAGAGACTACAAGAGCTAGAGACTTCTGATTTTGTATTTAAGTTCTCCTATACCATGAGAAGAACAAGTTTGCTTCAAATTATCGATAACTATTCTGGTTTCCGATATACACACAATACAAATGAGGGTTGAAGTAATGGATAATGATAGAACTTTTCTGAAAATTTCGTCCAAATCGGTTGAGAAGCACCGGAGATATTGAACTTAATCGATGGAAGCTTAGCCAGTATACCAAAGTCTTATATAAATTAAATATATTTATTGCAACTGGGTTCAGGGTATCTTCTAGTCGGGCTCTCCCGACTAGAGCCTTCTTACTTGTTTATTTTGTGTTTGTGTGTTTGTTTACTTATTAAATTTGATGCCTTAGTATGACCATGTATCTCTTAAGCTATATAAGGCAAAATGCCATATTTTTACCACAAATTAGTGGACTATGGTCACACTATAAAATCTTGTGCCCACGCTTCCAAAATATATCACAAATTCCTGCCAGGAATTTTTTATTGTACTGGAACCGGACCTTAAGCAGAAAATCTTCACGTATATGCGACAATTATTTTGAGGCCAAATATTTAGGAAAGGTTTGTTTAAAGTCTGGTGCAATTCCCACATTAAACTGGTGTGAAAATACCTTGTAGACGTCAATAAATGTACGTACGTATACAATACGTAATGCATATGAATTCTCGGACAATTTTGAAGACAACGCACCGATAGTTCCCTATATAAGAGCTGACGAAGAAAGACCAGCTAATGACATTTTTGTATCAACGTCAGAAGTAAATAATGACGAAATAATTGAAGCCGAATATTCAGAATTTTGCCATAATTGCTTAAAATGAGATCAAAACGAGGCATGCTATGGAAAAAGTTGTTTTGAGGTACTGGGGGCACTTAAGAAAGCAAAAGAAAGTTATAGAAAATTGAACATCAGTTTTAAAGTATAAAAAAAGTTCACATCTAGTAACCTAGCAACCTACTGCGGCATACTCGATAACAGTTTTAAAACCAATAAAAAGAGGAAAAAGGGTACGGATGCGGCAAGGCTGTACGCTGCCTTAAAGATTCTCCGATGCAGATGGGGATGCCACCAGCTATCTTCCATCCAAATTTGGTGACTCTAGCTGAAAGTTTGTAAAAGCTGTGGAGAGGGGGGCTGGGGCCGATTGGGTGGGCGTGGCTCCAAAAGTTTTGGTGCAGTTTTTTGGATGTTGCTAGTATCTACCTGCCCACCAAATTTGGTAGTTCTAGCTGTAAGGATGTGCGAAATATGTGGACTTATCGGTTTTGAGTTATCGAATTTATCGATTTGCCAGCCCCCCAGTTATCATAGAACCCCAATCTTGCCACTTTAATTTACTTACCCATAGATAAACAGAATTGGAAAGTTTCAAGTCTCCAGCTTGAAGGGTGTGGAAAAACTTGCAACTATACGGACGGACAGACGTACAGACACCCTGACGGGCATTGCACAAAACCAATATACTCTTTTCCTTCGGTATCGAGCATAAAAAACCAAATGTGCTTTCAGCTTTTTCCCGGCTTTAACCCTGATTTGCTTATCAATTTGCAGAAAATTGTTAGCGAGATGAGTGATAAGGGTAAAGAAGCAGTCATTCTATATAACGAAATAAAGATTAAAAGGGGGCTTCAATACAAAAGTACTCTAGATGAAGTTTAAGGCTATGAAAATGATGGGCCAAAAAACAAAATGCGTGTTGGGACATTCCATAATTCCCCTGATGGCGCTGTTTCATGGAAAGTTATAGAAGAGTTAAGGCTCAGTTACCCGAACTTGAATTGAATTGAATTTGAACTTGAATCGTGAAATTTTAGCGATTACCAAAACTCAATAATACGTGAACTTTACATGAACCTGAACCTGAACGTGAACGTGAATGCAACCGTGGGCATGCACTTATCGAACAGCTGTTTGTCATTGTTTTGATATAATCTGAATTGAGCGCGAAAATTGTTTAAGTGTCTGCAGATAAATTTAATTAAAAATGGATGAATGGCCATATTTTATGTGTACTTGGTGCAAATGGGCATTATAGCCAGCGCAATGCCAGAAATGCGAGCGCGGCGTTGGGCAGTTCGGCCTATTAATAGGGATGGAATGTAGCTGGCTACTACAGAAAAACGTTCAGGAAAATTAAGAACTTGGATGATTCGCCATTTTTCCTGCACAATAGAATGTCCAAAACCTTATTAAATCTGTTGCTAACGCTGTTGGGCAATTCTCTTGCGCGTCCAAGACAACGGATAAGTGTGGAAGAACGGCTTTCCATGACTTTGTTGTAAGTACATATATATTTATTTAGACACTTCTTATACAAATGTTAATGTTTAAATTAAATGAAGGTTTTTAGCACACGGAACAAATATGCAGACAATAGCTTGGAACTATAAGATAGGCAAAGCTACTGTGAGGAAGATTGTTTTGGAGACTTGCGAAGAGCTCTGGCGTGTTCTTTCTCCAGTATATTTGACAACCCCAACAATGTCTCATTATAAAGACATTGAAGCGGAGTTCAGGAGAATGTGGCATATGCCAAATTGTGTGGGTGCCATAGATGGCAAACACATCGCCATAAAGTGCCCCAAAAACTCCGGAAGCTGCTGGTTTAATTATAAAAAATATTTCAGCTTGGTGCTTATGGCTGTTCGCGATGCGCCTTATACTTTTACAGACATAAGCATCGGAAGCTACGGGAGTGCAAGCGATGGAGGTAAGCTTCTAATTTCACACATATACATATAGACAAAGATATTGATTTTAAATAAATTTTCAGGTGTGTTTCAATTAAGTGATTTTGGAAGAGCCTTGTTGGAAAACAAGCTGCCATTGCCTACGCGAAAACCGTTGCCCAACAGCGCAAACCCAACACCATTTCCCCATTACTTTGTTGCTGATGCGGCTTTTCAGCTAACGGCAAATTTAATGAAGCCGATTGCTCCTCGGCGTCAAGGAGAAATGCTTGAGCTGAAGGCAAAAATTATCGGCTCTCTCGGGCGCGACGAGTAGTAGAAAATGCATTCGGAATACTAACGGCACGATGGCGCATATTAACCACAACGTTGGAGTTTACGCCAGAGAACTGCGAAAAGATTGTTCTAGCCTGCATAGCTCTGCATAATTTTATTATGCTGAATGACATTGAAAGCTTGTATTGCCCAGAATCGTATTTTGATAGAGATGCGTCTGATGATACAATAATTTTGGGAGATTGGAGGAACGACGTTGCTCCCAATGGTACTCTTAGAAACTTTGTGTCCATATACGACGGAGTTCAAGCAGAGCGCAGCAAGTTCGTGAAGAACTATGCAGACATTCCAGCCCAATTCATAAATTAAATAAACAAATAAATAAATAAATACTGATGAGTTTTTCTTTCTAAAGTATTATTTATTTTTGTAATTTCTTTACTCCTCGTCGCTCTCTAGCTGCGCATCTTGTAGCACCTTCATTATGGACATTATTGTTTTAAATTTTTTTTTTTGGGCTTCATCTCTGCTAACAATACGTACACAGTTGTGGTGAAACCAGTTGCCACTTTATCCTCTTGCCGATTCACTACACTTTGCACGTAACTATTAAATGTTTGATTAACCTCGCCTAAAATTTCCGACAAGTCATTTTTATACCCTTAACCCATAAAATGGGTAAATAAGGGTATAATGGTTTTGTGCAAAAGTATGTAACAGGCAGAAGGAAGCATCTCCGACCCCATAAAGTATATATATTCTTGATCAGCATCAACAGCCGAGACGATATAGCCATGTCCGTCTGTCCGTCTATCCGTCTGTATGAACGCGTGGATCTCAGAGACTACAAGAGCTAGAGACTTCAGATTTTGGATATAAGTTATCCTATACCATAAGCAGAACAAGTTTGCTTCAAATTATCGATCTCTATTCTGGTTTCCAATATACACATGATATCGATAACAAAAAATATCGAATTTGGAAAATGTAAAATGAAGAATTGAAGTAATGGGTAATGATAGAACTTTTCTGAAAATGTCGTCCACATCGGTTGAGAAACACCGGAGATATCTAATTTTATCGATTGAAGTTATGTCTGTATACCAAAGTCTTATATAAATTAAATATATTTATTGCAACTGGGTTCAGGGTATCTTCTAGTCGGGCTCTCCCGACTAGAGCCTTCTTACTTGTTTTATTTATTGTATTGTTTTTTCTGAAGCGGATATATGTGAGCGGCGCTGGACATCTCTAAGAGAACGGTACAACAAAATACTTCGCCAAATGGAATGTCTAAAAGGAAGTGGAGCGAAAAGTGGAGACGATTGGGTACAAGAGCTAGAGACTTCAGATTTTGGATATAAGTTATCCTATACCATAAGCAGAACAAGTTTGCTTCAAATTATCGATAACTATTCTGGTTTCCAATATACACATGGAATCGATAACAAAAAATATCGAATTTGGAAAATGTAAAAATGAGGGTTGAAAGAATGGGTAACGACAGGTCTTTTCTGAAAATTTCGTCCAAATCGGTTAAGAAACACCGGAGATATCGATTGAAGTTAAGTCTGTAAACCAAAGTCAATTATAAATTTAATTTACATATTTATTGCAACTGGGTTTAGGGTATCTTCTAGTCGGGATCTCCCGACTAGAGCCTTCTTACTTGTTGTTATCAGCGTTGTAAGTGACTTCAGTGAGCAAGTAATATAATTTTTGAATGTGCTTTAATTTTTCATATATAAACAATAACAAGTTCATTTATAATGACTCGTGGAAAAGCTTTTGATAATACTGAAAAGGGAAAAATTATGGCACTTCATGAAGAAGGATTAAGTTTTAAAGCAATTGAAAGAAAACTAAATCGAAGTGATAAAGTTGTGGTAACTTTTTACGAAACGCAGCCGCATATGGTCTGGCCAAATCGACAGGAAACATAAGCACTTTAACTTCAAGACAAAAGCGTGATATTCGCAGAACCGCAAGCAACTCATCAAAATCATGTGCTGAAATTGCGTTCATCAAAGTTCATCAAAGTGGACGATTGCTCGTGTTATCAAAAGCGCAGATCACTTAACAAGGCAAAAGATGAAGCAAAAATTAACTCGAATGCATAAAGAGAAGCGGCTGGAGTTTGGTAAAAATAACATGCAAACTGATTGGTCAAAAGTAAATAATAAATCACATTAATCTCAACTTTAAATAAATCATTTTTTCTTTTTATACTCTTAACCTATAAAATGGGTAAAAAAGGGTATAATGGTTTTGTGCAAAAGTATGTAACAGTCACAAGGACCCCATACACTGGAGATGTCGAATTTTATCGATTGAAGCTAAGTCATTATATCAAAGTCAACTATAAATTTAACTTATTTATTGCAACTGGGTTCAGGGTATCTTCTAGTCGGCTCTCCCGACTGATTGAAAACGCATGGGGCATTATCGTTCAAAGGATTTACGCAAACAACATGCAATACAAAAGCGTTTCGGACCTTAAAACCGCAATTATTGATGCTTACATGGGAATGGAGGCTTAAACAATTGTCAACTTGATCAGAAGCATGCCAAACAGAATTTTTGAGGTGATAAAATGCAAGGGAGGAGTTACACATTATTAAACAAGTAAGAAGGCTTTAGTCGGGAGAGCCCGACTAGAAGATACCCTGAACCCAGTTGCAATATATAAATTAAATTCATAATTGACTTAGGTATACTTACTTAACTCCAATCGATTAAATTCGACATCTCCGGTGTTTCTTAACCGATTTGGACGAAATTTTCAGAAAAGTTTTATCATCACCCATTGCTTCAACCCTCATTTTTAGATTTTCCAAATTCGATATTTTTTTGTTATCGATATCATGTGTATATCGGACACCAGAATAGTTATCGATAATTTGAAGTAAACTTGTTCTGCTTATGGTATAGGATAACTTATATCCAAAATCTGAAGTCTCTAGCTCTTGTAGTCTCTGAGATCCACGCGTTCATACAAACAGACGGACATACAGACAGACGGACGTACAGACGGACAGACGGACATAGCTATATCGTCTCGGCTGTTGATGCTGATCAAGAATATATGTACTTTATGGGGTCGGAGATGCTTCCTTCTGCCTGTTGCATACTTTTGCACAAAACCATTATACCCTTATTTACCAATTTTATGGGTTAAGGGTATAAAAATAATATTCTTAATTTTTATAAATGCATGTAATGAAATTTTCAATGTTTTTTGTTCCTGCGGCTATAATTGTGCACCGCCTAAAAATACACTTTTAATGATAACGGTACCTAACGTGTGTTTATGGTAAAACATGTGTTTGCATTTTGTATTAATGAGCTTTTGTCTACGATTAGAACATATTTCATGATCATACATTACACACAGGGTGTTAAACTAGAAAAAACAGGGTGCGGCTATCATTATGCACCGCAGTGTAGTATGGAAGTTTTTATTGAATAAAAATAGCTCACAAATTTGTCATCTTTCGAAAGTTCTTTACAGGTGCCACAATTGAACTTCTGCTGCGATTTAAACAACACAAAACCTGTGAAGTAGTGAAATGCATTCTCACTACTTAAACTAATGGGGGTGTAGGTGTTACCGTTAAAGTGGAATGGAGTCGCAGTTTAACTCTTGGCAGGGAAACTGATCTTCGTTTTGCAGCGAAACATCAGCTTGTATTTCCAGCTTAAACCCCTTTTACACGATGAAGTTTTTTCATTAAGTTTTTTTTTTCATTCTGTTTTAAAACATCTTCGCAAATCTGGTCGCATTTACACGATGAAGTTTTTTCATGCAGCATTTTCTTTGTAAATGCAACTCTGATTTAAATTTATGGTCGATAAAAATATATCTTTGCCATCGATTTTTTTATTTGTTAACATATAATTCATTTAAGAAGTAACAAGTAAATAAAATGGATTCAGTGAACATTTCTACTAATAATTTCTTAATCAAAACAATGTATTTACTATTGGCGCTAATATTTGCTTCTGCGATAATTCGTATCGATAACTTTATTGTGCACATCAAACACTGTGCAACTCTGTGTTTACATGCAATCGGAATAAGACAAAGCAAAATGAGAAAAATAAATCATTGCTTCACAAGTCATGAAGCATTGCTTGCAGCTGTAACCCCTCTACACCCTCTGCCTACAAACGAATGCTTCAGACGCAAAAACTTCATCGTGTAAAAGGGGTCTTAGCCTCATCAATAACATTAAGGAGCATATGGTCATCATCTGGCTCACAATTACCCCTGGTGGTTTTTGATGTGATGACTTTCATGGACAGCATTTTCGAAATTACAGCATTAAACTTGAACAGCATTGGGTTATTGTTTGTAACACCTCTACTTCTTATAAGATAAAAATGGTTCTCCAATGCATCCTGATTTGATCGCGATATTATCAAAAATAACATACTTGAGTTTTCGCTCCAAATTAATAATATTCAATTAATATTGAATTCATGGAAAGAATGAGTCCATCAATACAATACACCGTGCAGGGATAACGACATTTCATGAAATACTCTTTCATTTCGATGATGTATTTTTCTATATGGTTTTTATTTTCTAAAGCCGACTTATAAGGATTTTTGTCTGTTAAGTTGTTGCTATTAAGGCAATCAAACAGTTTATTAACCCTTGCGAAAAATGTGACTGTGGAAAGTGCTACATCTCTACAATCAACAAAATTGCCATTTTCAATTAAAGTTTTGATTGTAGATGAAACAGTGTGGCTTAAAATTTGTGTAGCATATTTCACTTACACTTTTATACCCTTAACCCATAAAATGGGTAAATAAGGGTATTATTGTTTTGGGCAAAAGTATGTAACAGGCAGAAGGAAGCATCTCCGACCCCTTAGGTTAGGTAAGGTTAGACCGGCTGACCCTCCCAAGGGGGAATGTCACACATAGACCGCTAAAGGGGTCCTTAGTGGGGCCGGTGGTTGGAGACTGTTAGGACTATCTCGTTGTGTGGTCCTGCGGAGTGTGAGTGCTTCTAGCAAACGCTAGAAGTTTTTTGGGTTCTTTCTTGCTGGCTTCATCGAGCGAGGCAAGAAAGGGAGCTTTGAAGTGGCGTAGTCGTTGTGCTGCCAGTGCAGGGCAGCTGCAGAGGAGGTGCTCTAACGTCTCTTTGACACCTGTATCCTTGCATTTCCTGCATTCGTCGTTATCCGTTAAGCCAAGCCTTTTCATGTGTACCGCGGTTAGGCAGTGTCCCGTCAAGAGACCCGCAAGCCATCGGCAGTCATGCCGTTTTAGATTTAGCATGTATTGCGTTAGTTTCACATCATATGTTTTGCACATTATTTTAGAGATTTTGCAGTCAGAGGTGTTTGTCCACCTTAGTGCTGCTGTATCCCGTGCTTGTATTTACATGTATGAGTGTAGCGTTCGCAGTGAGATCGGAAAATCCGCAGAATCACTGTTGAGTCCCGTTGCACTTTGCTTAGCCAACGTGTCTGCTATCTCGTTGCCCTCGAATCCCTGATGGCTTGGAATCCAATAGATGCGCACTTTTTTAAAAATGCCGAGTGCATCTAGTGCTTCCCTGCTCGCCAGGACATTCCGAGAGCCTATGTAGTGGGCCTGTAGGGCTTTAATTGCTGCCTGACTGTCCACGAATATGTCTACTTCATCGTGTTTTGTGTTAGTTTGTAGTACTGCTTCTGCTGCTTTCCTTATTGCGAATATCTCCGCTTGGAAAATGCTGCAGTGGTCTGGGAGTTTGTATGACAGGCTCATGAGTGGTTCGGCACAGTATACTGCTGCGCCGACTCCCTTCCTCATTTTTGAGCCGTCTGTGTATATGTTTATGGCTGACCGCTCTGCTCCTGAGCGCCAGTCATCTTTTCCTAAGAAAGTGGGCGTGAAGTTGAAATTGTTTCTTGGGGTCATATGGTCTGTTTCGACTTCTGTCCCCCTTCCAATTGTACTGTGCCCGTAGCTATGTATCGTCAGGTTGCCTATCGTCTATAGCCGTTGTGCCGTCTCTCTTGCCGTAAGGCGTGCTTGTATGTCCACTGGGTTGACATTGAGCATAATCTGTAGTGCCTTAGTTGGTGTAGTTCTCAGCGCCCCTGTGATGCACATCAGTGCATGTCGCTGGGTTTTTTCCATTCGTTTAAGGTATGTGGACTTCTCTGTGGCTTTCCACCATACCAGTATTCCATAGAGCAGTATGGGGCGCACAACCGAGATGAGAACCCAATGTGTCAGTCTTGGTGACAGTCCCCAAGTGCTACCCAACATTTTTTGCGATGTATAGAGTGCATTGGTGGCCTTCTTCACCCTTTCCTCCACATTGAGCTTCCAACTCAATTTGCTATCTATTATTGTTCCCAGGTATTTGATACTTTCCTTTGGTATCAGCATTTTATCGTTTATTTTCGGTGGCGTCCAGCGTGGTACCTTGTATCTCTTGGTGAAGAGAATAGGGTTTCGTCTTGTCCGCGTTGATACTCAGCCCGGCTTCTGTGGCCCAGGCTAGTATCTCTTTGAGTGTGTGGTCCATGACTGAGCTGATTGTCGATGGACACTTGCCCGTGATAATTATGCTTATGTCGTCCGCATAGGCAGTTATCTTAGGGGCTTTCCGTTTGAATTTCTTTAGCAGGTCGTTTACCACCAAGTTCCACAGTAGGGGTGAGAGCACTCCTCCTTGGGGAGTGCCACACTTTGCTTCCCTGATTGTGGTAGTGGTTCCCCATTCCGCAAGTATTCTCCTGCTGCTCAGTAGGTTCTGGACCCAAGAGTAAACTGCTTCTGCTGGGGTCACAGCTCTTAGGCTGTACATTATGGCTTCCGTCGACACATTATTAAATGCGCCTGAGATATCCAGAAATGCGCCTAGAGCGTATTATTTATGGTGAAGTGCCTTCTCGATGGTTGCTACGAGGGAATGTAGCGCAGTTTCCACCGATTTGCCCTTCGTATAAGCGTGTTGGTTCTGTTCTAGAGACATCACTGTATTCTCTCTAATGTGGAGGTCTATCAGTTTTTCTAGTGTTTTTAGTAGGAACGATGTCAGGCTTATGGGTCTGTAGTCTTTAGGCACAACGTGGCTACATTTTCCCGCTTTGGGCAGGAAAATCACCCGCGCTGTCCTCCAGGCCACCGGCACATAGCCATAACTAAGGCATCCTCTAAATATTTCCCTCAGCCATGGAATGATCACGTGTTTGACCTTCTTATAAGGAATATCCCGTCTGGACCTGGTGATTTGTAGCTCTCAAAGGAGTCTATGGCCCACATTATCCTTCGCGTTTTTGTGATATCTTCCGGAATTTCCACCCTTGTGGTTGGAGATATCGTTTGTGTGTTTGTGTTGACTTCTGTGCAGTTAGGGAAGTGTGCCTCTATGAGCACCTTTGCCGCATCTTCACTGCCTGCTGTCCATCTGCCGTCTTCTGTTTTTAGTTGGCTTTGCACCGTCTGTTGGCGAGCTAGCAGCTTTCTTAACCTTGCCGTTTCAGCTGTCTTCTCAATGCCTGAACAGAAGTTTTGCCATGCGTGTCTCTTAGCTAATCGTACTTTTTTCTTAAAGTCTCGAAGCCTTATTCTGTATTCTATCCATACTAGCTCTTCTTCCGCTTGTTTTGCGAGTTTGAAGAGTTCTAGTACGTATTTTCTTTGCCCTTTGAGTTCTGGAGTCCACCATGGAGGCTTGTGTCTCTTCTTCTCTTGCGACGGTCTACAAGTTTTGTGATAGGCCGCCACCAGATTTTTATTGAGGGTCTCCAGGGACTTCTCTAATTTGTCTAGTGAGGCTATCTTGGGTAGTCGTGGTAGGTTTCTTTCGACCTCTTTACCGAACTGCTCCCAGTCCGTGTTCCGCGGGTTTCTGTACGTCTTATTCTTAACTATTTGTTCAAAGTTAACGCGGAATTGTATGTACCTGTGGTCCGAGAAGGAATGTCTACTAAGGACTCTCCAGTCTTTTACCACGGTATTCATTACCGACGCGAGTGTGATATCTAAGACGTTTGATGAGGTAGGACCAACATATGTTGGTTCTTCCCCCTCGTTTGCTATCTTAAGATAAGTTTGAAGTATGAAATCAAGCAGTGACTTACCTCTATCGTTTATGTCCCCGCTTCCCCATACTGTGTGATGTGCGTTGGCGTCTGCTCCGATGATGATGGCCTGTCTTTTTGACTCGGCCTCCGTCACCAGGCGAGTTAGTTCTTGAGGGGGCGCCTCCGAGTCATGCGCCATTTAGCAGGATGCCATCAATATTGGCTCGTCTCTGCTGCCTTCTAGCGCTGTCACCGTGAGATCGTCGGTACTGTAATTGGACAATAAGTAGGCATAGATACCTTTCCTTACTAGGATCGCAGTCCTTGCTCTACTCACTGTTGTCTGGTAGAATAGGTCGTAGTTTGGATGCTTCAGTCCAGAAACCTTGTTACCAGACGCTATCCAAGGCTCCTGGACTAAGGCGACATCGGCGTGCCCTGTCTCCAAGGTTATCAGGAGCTCCGCCGAAGCCAACTTGCTTTTATGTAGGTTGATTTGGATGACCTTCAGCTCCATGGTTGGCAGTGTCATCCTCCGCGGATAGGACTTCAACAACGGTAATGTCCGCATCCTCGTCATCTTCCAATTCTAGGCTTTTAGTGGCGTGGGTGACCTCCGCCAGGTCTCTCTCCACTTCACCTGCCTCCAGCGTGTTAGTATTTGTATCGTTCGGGTGGCGCTTCTTGAGTCGTAGGTAGACACTACCCACGCCCCACGCCATCTTGCCGAATCTCCCGTACAGCAAATCGTCGGCCTCCTTGTTGATTTGGATGACCATTTGCTGACCCTCCACCTTCTTCCACTGTTCGGGCTTCATTTTGCCGTTTGGGTCGCTCGCAAAACTGACGTCTTTTGACGCCATATGTGTCTTCTTTTCGTGTGTGCTCTACCCTCTTGTATCCTTTCGTCGGCCCACTTCTAAAAATGAGGGTTGAAGTAATGGATAATGATAGAACTTTTCTGAAAATTTCGTCCAAATCGGTTGAGAAACACCGGAGATATTGAACTTAATCGATGGAAGCTAAGCCAGTATACCAAAGTCTTATATAAATTAAATATATTTATTGCAACTGGGTTCCGGGTATCTTCTAGTCGGGCTCTCCCGACTAGAGCTTTCTTACTTGTTTTGTTATCGATTCCATGTGTATATCGGACACCAGAATAGTTATCGATAATTTGAAGCAAACTTGTTCTGCTTATGGTATAGGATAACTTATATCCAAAATCTGAAGTCTCTAGCTCTTGTAGTCTCTGAGATCCACGCGTTCATACAAACAGACGGACATACAGACAGACGGACGTACAGACGGACAGACGGACATAGCTATATCGTCTCGGCTGTTGATGCTGATCAAGAATATATGTACTTTATGGGGTCGGAGATGCTTCCTTCTGCCTGTTGCATACTTTTGCACAAAACCATTATACCCTTATTTACCAATTTTATGGGTTAAGGGTATAAAAATAATATTCTTAATTTTTATAAATGCATGTAATGAAATTTTCAATGTTTTTTGTTCCTGCGGCTATAATTGTGCACCGCCTAAAAATACACTTTTAATGATAACGGTACCTAACGTGTGTTTATGGTAAAACATGTGTTTGCATTTTGTATTAATGAGCTTTTGTCTACGATTAGAACATATTTCATGATCATACATTACACACAGGGTGTTAAACTAGAAAAAACAGGGTGCGGCTATCATTATGCACCGCAGTGTAGTATGGAAGTTTTTATTGAATAAAAATAGCTCACAAATTTGTCATCTTTCGAAAGTTCTTTACAGGTGCCACAATTGAACTTCTGCTGCGATTTAAACAACACAAAACCTGTGAAGTAGTGAAATGCATTCTCACTACTTAAACTAATGGGGGTGTAGGTGTTACCGTTAAAGTGGAATGGAGTCGCAGTTTAACTCTTGGCAGGGAAACTGATCTTCGTTTTGCAGCGAAACATCAGCTTGTATTTCCAGCTTAAACCCCTTTTACACGATGAAGTTTTTTCATTAAGTTTTTTTTTTCATTCTGTTTTAAAACATCTTCGCAAATCTGGTCGCATTTACACGATGAAGTTTTTTCATGCAGCATTTTCTTTGTAAATGCAACTCTGATTTAAATTTATGGTCGATAAAAATATATCTTTGCCATCGATTTTTTTATTTGTTAACATATAATTTATTTAAGAAGTAACAAGTAAATAAAATGGATTCAGTGAACATTTCTACTAATAATTTCTTAACCAAAACAATGTATTTACTATTGGCGCTAATATTTGCTTCTGCGATAATTCGTATCGATAACTTTATTGTTCACATCAAACACTGTGCAACTCTGTGTTTACATGCAATCGGAATAAGACAAAGCAAAATGAGAAAAATAAATCATTGCTTCACAAGTCATGAAGCATTGCTTGCAGCTGTAACCCCTCTACACCCTCTGCCTACAAACGAATGCTTCAGACGCAAAAACTTCATCGTGTAAAAGGGGTCTTAGCCTCATCAATAACATTAAGGAGCATATGGTCATCATCTGGCTCACAATTACCCCTGGTTGTTTTTGATGTGATGACTTTCATGGACAGCATTTTCGAAATTACAGCATTAAACTTGAACAGCATTGGGTTATTGTTTGTAACACCTCTACTTCTTATAAGATAAAAATGGTTCTCCAATGCATCCTGATTTGATCGCGATATTATCAAAAATAACATACTTGAGTTTTCGCTCCAAATTAATAATATTCAATTAATATTAAATTCATGGAAAGAATGAGTCCATCAATACAATACACCGTGCAGGGATAACGACATTTCATGAAATACTCTTTCATTTCGTTGATGTATTTTTCTATATGGTTTTTATTTTCTAAAGCCGACTTATAAGGATTTTTGTCTGTTAAGTTGTTGCTATTAAGGCAATCAAACAGTTTATTAACCCTTGCGAAAAATGTGACTGTGGAAAGTGCTACATCTCTACAATCAACAAAATTGCCATTTTCAATTAAAGTTTTGATTGTAGATGAAACAGTGTGGCTTAAAATTTGTGTAGCATATTTCACTTACACTTTTATACCCTTAACCCATAAAATGGGTAAATAAGGGTATTATTGTTTTAGGCAAAAGTATGTAACAGGCAGAAGGAAGCATCTCCGACCCCTTAAAGTATATATATTCTTGATCAGCATCAACAGCCTAGACGATATAGCTATGTCCGTCTGTCTGTCTGTTTGTATGAACGCGTGGATCTCAAAGACTACAAGAGCTAGAGACTTCAGATTTTGTATTTAGGTTCTCCTATACCATGAGCAGAACAAGTTTTCTTCAAATTATCGATAACTATTCTGGTTTCCAATATACACATGATATCGATAAAAAAAAAATAGCGAATTTGGAAAATCTAAAAATGAGGGTTGAAGTAATGGGTACTGATAGAACTTTTCTGAAAATTTCGTCCAAATCGGTTAAGAAACACCGGAGATATCGAATTTAATCGATTGAAGTGAAGTCAGTATACCAAAGTCTTACATAAATTTAATTTATTTATTGCAACTGGGTTTAGGGTATCTTCTAGGCGGGCTTGTTTTTTCGTTATTTTCGGACATAATCTAGTGGAAGAGTTATTATTGTCAATTTCAAATAGCTTTACCATTTGCCATGACACCCGTCCGGGGATTCAATAAAGTTACGCATTAGAATATTTCTTTTTGATTTAATTACATGATTTTCTGATGCCGAAGATTTTCTTTCCATTGACTGTAAAACATGGAGTTTCCCTGCTAACTCCACATTTTGTAAAGGATCCCCGGTTATTTGAGCCTTGGTCGCATAAAATTGCTTGAAAATTGAGTCCCAAACTCTGAGCAGCTCTTATATTATTTGCAATTGTTTGCTTCAATTTTAAAGCGGACAGACCAGTCGATGTAGCGAAATAGCTTAAAACTAATTTCCAGTTGTCATGCAAGCCCCTCACCATTATGACACAAATTTGCTTGCACAACTGAGGTGTTTTTTCAACACCGTCGTTTACAACCCCTTCCACTTCATCACGGGCTGAATTGTAATGGAGACCCCTTCTTCGAGATTTCATCGAATAGTAACACAGCTTGCTTACTTTTTTCATCCATTTTTGAAAATATTTAAAGCAGTGCGTTGGACAAATTTTCGTTTAGCCCTGGGACCATGTTTTTGATTGGTGCCCATCTACCCAACGACGACTTAGACTGTTCGCTTTAGAAGAATAAAAATTTCTGCTTTGCGCAATTATTTTCTCTTCTTGCCACAAGTTTTTTTTTTAACCCTATAACACGTAAGCCTGCCTGAAGGCACGTATTACGTTTTTGGCCTTAACAGATAAACTAACAGCTTTTCAATCGTTTAAATATTTTTTGGCGGTTGAAAATAAACACACAAAACTATGAATCTCAGCTTTGAATGCTCTTCGAAGCTTTTAACGGGACTTATATTTAGCTATAAACAAGCCAAATGTTTTTTCGCGCGTAAAATTTGAGCTGCTGTATTCTGTGTTTTGCTGTGCAAATAATAGTAAATATAGAAAACCTATCTAGCTCATAATTAATTTTTTTTTTTTTTTTTTTGAAAGGTAAGTTCATTTACCATTAACATTAAGTTGCAAATATGCAAATACATAAAAGAAATTCGTTGTGACAGCGAAATAGCGATACGTGCCTTGAGGCACGTTCAGGACTGCAAGTCAACTTTTGTTGCCAGCTGATATTTCACAATTGATTGCAATTTATGTGTTTGTTTCTGTTGATGGAGTGATTTTACTTAATAGAATTATAAATATTACTAGAAATGGCAAACCGGGTTCGGTATAAGCTGTCCGACTTGACAGATGAGCAGTTGCTCAAGATATTTGACTCATTTCCGTAGGATGAAGAAATGCTAAGCTCAAGTGACGACGAGGACGACAACATTGATATAGTGGAGGCTCTTAATACTGCATTAGAGGATGCTGAGACTATGTCATTTATTGAGAGTAATGTTGAAAATGTCCATTACAATGCACAGAAAGCTGAGACTTCCCAGAAAACTGCAATAAGGCCACGATCACCATTACCAATCATTGAAGAACCGGCGTGCGCATCTTTGCCAACTTCTGGTGGGTTCAATGCAGCTGGTAAGCCATATATAATTGCTATGTTTTATTTTAGTGAATAACTAGTTTTATTTATTCAAGTACTGAATCAATAACAAAAGAATCGAGTAAGATTCTGTGGCAAGAGAAATGTATGCAGTTGCATGTTAACAATGTAGCATTTCGAGGCGATTTTTCGCTGCCAGCAGAAATAAAGGAGCTCAAAACTCCACTAAAGCTCTTTTGCTATTTCTTTAATGCGGGAATCATGAATATGATCGTCGACGAAACCATGTGCGCAGCTTTAACGGATGACATTAACAATAAGTTCAAAATTAACACTGATGAGATGCACCATTACATAGGTATTTTGATGTTCATGTCTTTTTATCGCTACCCGAGTCTGAAGAGCTACTGGGGACAAAATGCGTTCGGACCTATACAAACCTGCATGACCCGAAGCAGATTCGAGGCAATCAAGAAGTACTTCTCGCTACGTGAGGAGCGCGAACGAATCAAAATGGGTGAACCAGGCTACGATCCTTTTTTCCGTATGCGAAAATTTTTAGACTGTCTCAACAATCGGTTTGACTCGGTGCCAAAGTATGCCCGCCTTTGTGTTGACGACCAAACGTGCAGAACAAAAATGAAGCACCACTTGCGTCAATACATGCCAAATAAGCCGCACAAGTGGGGCATCAAACTATTTGTATTGTGCGACTTATTTGGATACGCATACCGCTTTGAGATCTACAGCGGTGCCGGTAATAATGTCGTCTTACCTGGTCACCCAGATCTTGGTTCTTCGGCCAACATTGTAGTATGGTTAACACAAACCGTAAAAAAATTTTAAGAATCACATCATTTCCTTCCATAATTTTTATACATCTCTGCCTTTTATGGTTTATCTAAGAGCCAAAGGTATTTATAGCCTTGGCACGGTGCGTGTAAAACGTATCCCCAATTGCAAGCTACCAAACGATATTGCCATCAACAAATTGCCAAGGGGTTTTTCGACTGAGTACGTTGGGTCCTCATATGGTGTCGACATAACCAATGTACTCTGGAAAGACAGCAAGCCTTTTTGTCCACCTATGTGGGTGTTAAGCAATTTGAAAGGACAACCCCTCGTGAAGGAACTGCAAAGGCTGCTCGTTTTGACAGAAAAGCTAAGCAACACATTTCAATTGACTGTCCCCAAGTTGTGCATGAGTATAACGCTCACATGGGCGGCGTAGATCTCAAGGACGGCCTAATGGGCCGCTATCATATCAGAGCAAAACTTGGGATGCCGCAACACGAATTTTTTATCACCTAATTGATATGGCAGCAACTAACCCCTATATTGTATCATGACACAGACGTATCCAAACAGAGAACGCAAGCAAAGAAAAATTACTCGCACTCCCAGACTTTCGCGAAACACTAGCCGCAGGGCTAGTGAAATTTAAAAACAAAAACTTACCGGGTCGTCCAATCAATACCAAAAATGCATTTTCACCGCGATTGGCAAGCCAGTCTCCATCCTCTCAGGACGAACAATAAATTCACTATCCTTGCAGGCAGAGCGGGCAAAGCAGTCTCCACTCTCTCATCGAACTTTTCAGCATGAGCTCAAACATGGTCAAAAATCAAAACATCCAATATTGGACTTGCGGTTTGACCAGCTGAACCATTTCCAACATTGGTTGGATCGAAATAGTGGTAAAAGATGTTGCAAGCACTGTAAATCTTCACAAACGCAATGCATATGCACGAAATGCTATCTGCATTTATGCTGCACAGCGAATAAACACTGTTTTTTAGAATACCATAAGAAAAAATAAAATAAATCTTCATTACTTGAAAATTTTTTTTTTCACTCAAAGCCCCAAGCGTGCATTCAGGCACGCTTTCCTTTCTTCTCACCTTACAGGTAAACCGAAGATTCTAGGTTATTTCTCTCATTAAAATACCAACAAGTACTTGAAACTATAAATTGTTTATACATGCTGATCGAACACCCGCTGGTGCTCACAAAGGGCTTTACAATGCACCTCAATCAAACGAAGTAGCTTTAGTTATTGTTGGTCAGCAATTTGAAAAGCGCGATATAATTATTGAAAGCCATAATAATAAATTACATCGTATAAGTGAGGTGCATCGATCATACGATGCCTTACAGTACCCGTTGCTATTTCCTTATGGCTATTCAGTGGGTATACCACAATGGAATCCATTATTAAACAAGTAAGAAGGCTCTAGTCAGGAGAGCCCGACTAGAAGATACCCTGAACCCAGTTGCAATAAACATGTAAATTAAATTTATAATTGACTTTGGTATACTGACTTAACTTCAATCGATAAAATTAGATATCTCCGGTGTTTCTTAACCAATTTTTCAGAAAAGTTCTATCGTTTTCCTTTTTTCACAAATTAATTAATGGTGAAATTGATTCTTCTGAATTAATTAACCAAATTAACTTTGCTGTTCCTATTAGATATACTAGAAATTTTGTACCTATAGCTCTTCAAACTTGTAATTCTAATTATGCTCTTCATAACCCTTTTCGTATTCTGTGTTCTATTTATAACGATCTTTCCCACTTAATACACAGTGCCACTCCTACTTGCTCTTTTAAAAAGTTAGTTTTGTGTCATTTGTCTACATGTTCGCGATCATCGTAACCGCACGATAAGCGGAGCGCCCCTCGGTCGGATGGGCGGGAGGTGGGTCGCTTTGTGCGTGGGTCCGCGCGTTAACAAGCCGGTTCTTGGTATCGTTGGGCCACTTGACTGTACTGTTCGTTAGTACATCTACGTCCAATATATAATTACCCATTATTTCAACCCTCATATTTACATTTTCCAAATTCGATATTTTATTGTTATCGATTCCATGTGTATATCGGAAACCAGAATAGTTATCGATAATTTGAAGCAAACTTGTTCTGCTCATGGTATAGGAGAGCTTAAAAACAAAAGCAGAAGCCTCTAGCTCTTGTAGTCTCTGAGATCCACGCGTTCATACAGACAGACAGACAGACAGGCGGACAGACAGACAAACGGGCATGGCTATATCGTCTCGGCTGTTGATGCTGATCAAGAATATATATACTTTATGGGATCGGAGATGCTTCCTTCTGCCTGTTACATACTTTTGCACAAAACCATTATACCCTTATTTACCCATTTTATGGGTTAAGGGTACAAAAAGGAGGAACCATAAAAACAAATGATTTCTGCGTTAAGCTTTTACAGCTTTAAAATAATGATTCGTCAATCTGAGATTAATCATTTAATTTATTGTCGTTCCCTTTTTAGTCAGTTTTTGGTTGAAATGTATGCTAAAATTGATACAGAAAGGTTAAATTATATTCGCTACAATCAAGCGAAACTCAGAGCAGATAGCTATATACATCTACAAGATGCAATAGGCCAACAAGATGTTGTCGCAGCTCAACTTGGTCAGATGGTAATTTTACCATCTTCTTTTACAAGCTCTGCACGATATATGCATGAAAAGACTCAAGATGCTATGACATCTGTTCGCCATTATGGGCGACCAGATCTTTTCATAACATTCACATGCAATCCACAATGGTATGACATCAAAAGTGTTTTATTACCGGGTCAAAAACCGCATGATCGTCACGATTTTATAGCTCGAGTTTTTCATTTAAAAGTTAAAGCTTTAATGTCACTATTGACAAAATGTTCTTTGTTTGGAAGCGTGCAATATTTCAAGTACTCTGTGGAATGGTAAAAGCGGGGCTTACCACATATACATATTCTACTTTGGTTAGAAAATAAAATAAGACCAGATAAAATTGATCAAACTATCTGTGCCGAAATACCAAACGCAGATGAGGATCCTTTGTTATTTAACATTGTTAGGTCAAATATGATTCATGGTCCTTGCGGTGCATTTAATAATAAATCGCCATGCATGAAAAATGGAAAATGTACCAAAAGGTTTCCTCGACAATTACTTAAAGAAACTGTGACTGGAAAAGATAGTTTCCTTCTATATCGTAGAAGAGCGATAGAAGATGGTGGTAATGCAATTAAAATAAATGGTAATTGCATAGATAATCGTTGGGTTGTGCCTTACAACTGTGTACTATTGAGAACATTTGAAGCTCACATAAATGTTGAGTATTGCAGTTCTGTAAAGTCTATGAAATACATTTTTATACTCGATACCGAAGGTAAAGAGTATATTGGTTTTGTGCAATGTCCGTCATGGTGTCTGTCCGTCTGTCCGTCCGTATGTGTGTAAGTTTTTTCCACTTCCTTCAAGCTAGGGACTTGAAACTTTCCAATTCTCTTTATCTATGGGATAGTAAATTAAAGTGTCAAGATTGGGGTTCTACGATAACTGGGGGGCTGGCAAATCGATAAATTCGATAACTCAAAAACGATAAATCCGCATATTTCACACACCCTTACAGCTAGAACTACCAAATTTGGTAAGAAGATAGCTACTAGCAACCCGCAAAAAACTGCATCAAAAATTTTGGAGCCACGCCCCCCATTTCGCCCCCAGCCTCCCCGCATTTAGAAATCAGAAAAGCCTATATCTCCCACAGTTTTTTAGCTAGAGTCACCAAATTTGGTGCCAAGATAGATGATGATGACCCCCCAAAAACTGCATCAAAAGTTTGGATGCCACGCCCACCAATACCGCCCTAGCCACCCCCATCTGCCCCAACGCTTCGTCAAAAACAGGAATGCGTGTATATTCCAGAGTAGTGGAGCTAGAGCCACCAAATTTGGTAGGAAGATAGCTGGTAACGACCCCAAAAGAACTGCATCAAAGTTTTGGACCCACGCCCACCCATCCCGCCCCCAGCCCCCCCGCATTTAGAAATCAGAAAAGCCTATATCTCCCACAGTTTTTTAGCTAGAGTCACCAAATTTGGTGCCAAGATAGATGATGATGACCCCCCAAAAACTGCATCAAAAGTTTGGATGCCACGCCCACCAATACCGCCCTAGCCACCCCCATCTGCCCCAACGCTTCGTCAAAAACGGGAATGCGTGTATATTCCAGAGTAGTGGAGCTAGAGCCACCAAATTTGGTAGGAAGATAGCTGGCAACGACCCCCAACAATCTGCATCAAAGTTTTGGAGCCTAGCCCATCCATTCCGCTCCCCCCCTTTCCCCACCTTGTACAAACTTTGAGCTAGAGTCACCAAATTTGGTATGAAGGTAGCATTTGACATTTCACAAGGATCTGCATCAAAAATTTGGATGCCACGCCCAAACATACCGCCCCAGCCCCCATTTCCCCACTTTATACAAACTTCAAGCTAGAGTCACCAAATTTGGTATGAAGAGAGCAATTGACATCCCACATGAATCAGCAGTAAAAATTTGAATGCCACTCCACCCATACCGCCCCAAGCCCCATAGCCCCCCTTTCACCACCTTTTACATGCTTCGAGCTAGAGTCACCAAATTTGGTATGAAGGTAGCATTTGACATTCCACAAGGATCTGCAGCAAAAATTTGGATGCCACGCCCAACCAATCCGCCCCCAGCCCCATAGCCCCCTTTCCCCACTTTATACAAACTTTGAGCTAGAGTCACCAAATTTGTAATGAAGATAGCAATTGACATTCCACAAAGATCTGCAACAAAAATTTGGATGCAATTCCACCCATACCGCCCCCAGCCCCCCTTTCCCCACTTTATACAAACTTCGAGCTAGAGTCACCAAATTTGGTATGAAGATAGCAATTGACATCCCACATGGATGGGCATCAACATTTTTAATACTGGTATCGAGTATACCGCAGTCGGTTGCGTCCGACTGCAACGTTTCCACTTGTTTTGCTTTTGCTGTTGTTCATTTGTCTTAAGCCGGCCGTTGTTCATTTGCATTTAAGCTAATTTATCACTTAATCAAAACGACGTTTCTTTAACAATTATAAACATATATACATATTTTTACTTTTTCATAGCTGCAAACATAACAAATATAAAAAATGCAAAAATAACAAACTAAAAACAAGTGGAAACGTTGCAGTCGGACGCAACAGACTGCGGTATACGCGATACCAGTATTAAAACCGGTAAAAACAGGCCTGATTGCAAAGGGTATCGGGTGCGGCAGGAGTGTACGCTGCCTTAAAGATTTTCTAATGCAGATGGGGATGCAACGAGCTATCTTCATACCAAATTTGGTAACTCTAGCTCAAAGTTTGTAAAAGCTGTGGAGAGGGGGGCTTCGGGTGGATTGGGTGGGTGTGGCATCCAAATTTGTGATGCAGATCTTTGTGGAGTGTCAATTGCTATCTTCATACCAAATTCGGTGACTCTAGCTCGAAAATTGTAAGAAGTGGGGAATGTCAAATCTATGTGGAATGTCAATTGCTATCTTCATACCAAATTTGGTGGCTCTAGCTCCACTACTCTGGAAGATACACGCATTCCCGTTTTTGACGAAGCGTTTGGGCGGATGGGGGTGGCTAGGGCAGTATTGGTGGGCGTGGCATCCAAACTTTTGATGAAGCTTTTGGGGGGTCATCAACACCTCCATGGCTCCAAATTTGGTAGCCATGGCTCCAAAACTGTGGGAGATATAGGCTTTTCTGATTTAAAAATGCCGGGGGCTGGGGGCGGAATCGGTGGGCGTGGCTTCAAAATTTTTGATACAGTTTTTTGGGGGTTGACAGTAGCTATCTTCTTACCAAATTTGGTAGTTCTAGCTGTAAGGATGTGCGAAATATGTAGACTTATCGGTTTTGAGTTATCGAATTTATCGATTTGCCAGCCCCCCAGTTATCGTAGAGCCCCAATCTTGACACTTTAATTTACTATCCCATAGATAAAGAGAATTGGAAAGTTTCAAGTCTCTAGCTTTAAGGCTGTGGCAAAAAATTGGACACTTACAGACGGACAGACGGACGGACACCATGACGGACATTGCACAAACCTATTATACTCTTTACCTTCGGTATCGAGTATTATTATTAATAAAATAACAAAAAGGTTTTTGTGATGCTGCTGTTGCTGGGTTGTTTCGGCCAGTTGGGTCCATTGATATTTAAAAATCATTTAATTTAATTTAATCATTCAATTATCCTCCTACGCGTTTCGACGGCTTGGCCGCCTTCATCAGGGAGTCTGATTTTTTTTCCTATTTACTCTTTCAAGAGTATATTTTTTACTTTGGAAGGCAACTGTGTTAGGCTAAAAAATATAATAAAAATATTGCTAGTGCTTCGACAAAAAATAATGTGAAAAATTCATACCAAAGTATTTATATATTGTTGTGCGAATTGTTGTTCACGAATTGCAGCGACTGTATTGTTGCTGGGCTTGCTGACCTTGTTAAAGTCGTCATCATAGTCATTCCAAATATCGTCCTCGTTCGTGTTTTTTATTGACGACTCTTGTGTCGCCTCAGTCGGAGCAGCATTAGGCAATGCGTTGGCTACCCGAATGAACGCATCTTCTGATTTAAAAATACGACCTTTGAATCTGGGATCCAAAATTGTGCCTTCCGCAAATAAAACATTATGCTCAACATCTTTGAACCGGGTATTCAGTTCGCACACAAGCACATTTATCACTCTTAATTGTGACATTAATTGCATGCATGCTAGCAACATTTTTTCTAAAATTGCCACCAAGACTATAACTTTGGAGAGGGTAACGTTTTTTCCTGCAGATATCTCGTTCGTTATTTGATGAAATGGTAGCAGCACAGGTAGCACGTCTTCAATGACTTTCCAATCTGCTGTTGTTAGTATAAGATCTGGACGAAAAATTGAAACGGCTACCATAACTGCTTCTTTTAGAACAGAGAGTCGTTGAAACATTTTGTATGTGGAACTCCACCGTGTTGCCACATCCTTTAATTTTTTTTAAAGCCAGATGAGCTTCTGTTGAAAAACTCGACGATTGCCTTGGCCTTTGAACGTATGTCGTCAATTTCGAGCAACGCCTTTTGGACAACGATATTGAGGTTATGTGCACAGCACGGAATGTGGCGCCTCCCTCCCATCTTTATTGCATAAACAATATTGTTAGCATTATCCGATGCAACCGCCGACACTTTATTTTCAATTTTCTACTGAGTGACTATATTTTTTTTTATACCTTTCACAGGGTATATTGATGGAAGACCCCATAAACTATATATCAAAATGATCAGGACGAGATCAGGAATTGATTTCCGTCTGTCCGTCTGTCCGTCCGTCTGTTTCAACACGATTTCTTGCCAAACTGCTGAACCGATCTTGATGAAACTATCACAGATTGCTTAGATCATGTCGGGTTTGTTCACTATGAAATTTCATCCCGATCGGAGCATTCTACGATATAGCCACCATATAAATTTACCATATCAATGCGATTTCCGGCCAAACTGCTGAACCGATCTTGATGAAACTTTCACAGATTGCTAAGATCTGGTCGGGTTTGTTTACTATGAAAATTCATTTCGATCGGAGCATTCTACGACATAGCCACCATACAAATTTACCATATCGTACTATCAATTGTTGTCTCTGTCGTGCACTTTCAAGTACCTACATGTCAAATTGTTGTTGTCGTCGCACTTGACGCTCAAGAGTAAAAATATTAGCGAAAAATTACCAACAACTGCACAGAAACATTAATAAGAGGGGGGAGCATTGATTTGGCTGTGTGAAGGGTATCATAGTCTTGGCATAGCCAAAATTAACTATGCGCCACTATGTTTTTTAATTCACACATATTGTGGGAAGTGCGTGCATCGTCAAACGCTTCACAGGCTATGGTATACGATTTTAGCTCGGTGACTCCAGGCTCTATGAAATGGTACGATACGGCTAGGTAACTCTCATTAGTGAGGGACGTCCAGCCGTCTGTGGTTAGGCACACAGCAGTTGCAGCAACGATTTCTTCCTGTATTTTGCCCACCTGCTCTGCGCGTAGGTTTGGAAGCAGTACGTTTGTTAAAGTTTTGCGGGTAGGGAGTTTATAGCCTGGGTAGTGCGAGACATCTTCTAGAAGTTTTTTAAACTCTGGCTCTTCGACCAACCTCAGTGCATGATTTCCCTTGGAAATCATTTTTACCACTTGCCGATCTATTAATTGGCTCTTGTTCTCCGACACAGGCCTTTAGGCAAAACTTGTAATCTTTGGCTGTGTGTTAACTGCAACAACATTCTCCAGACTTTGTCGAGCAACGGGCTCCATAGCTGACGGGTGCTTATTTCGAGACAAGTTGCTTTGCGACTTATAGCTTAAAGTGGAGTTGCCCAAATCATTAAAGTGAATCCATATATCACTATGCTTTCGTATCAGAGACATTTTAAATACTATTTATTAATTTGCACTAAAATAATTTGTTTTTGGCGCCAAGATAGAACAGACGGAAATGAACTGAAATCTTCATATGAACGGTGAAAAAGAACATCTACGGAAAAATGAGCTAATGAACAGCTGAACAAATAGAACAAATGAGCTATAGGGAGCAAGTGAGCTGTGAGCAAATGAGGCGTAGGAACAAGAACAAGAACAAGAACAAAAGAGCAAGTGAGCAAAGAAGAACAATTAGTAACACATGTTCAGATCGATGAACAACTCTTTTTTGCTCACTCACTCATGAACAACCTACACTACCAACCAACACTAGTCTACACTATAGACCAAGGCATTACAGATTCATGACAAACTCAATATACCCTGTTTCACATGTGTGAAAGGTATAAAAACTGAACGAAACCGGGCGTAAGCATTGTTTGGGCAGATTGACGACGTAGCATATGTTGAAACTTTGCCAACTTCGAGCCTTAAAGCAAGCAAGCATCGTTTGGTTGGTCCTTTACGTTTCTAGGATGCGTTAATGCGTCAGGAACGCACAGACTGCAAAAAATGGTAATGGGAAAGTCTCGTAATTTATTTATTTATTGTCAGCTAAGAGCAGCTGACATTTAAAAGAAATCAAATTAAATTTAATTATAAATAGTTAAAATAATTAAATTAAGTAAAATGTAGAATAATATATTAATATGAAAAAATAATTAAATGTTAAAGTTAAAGCTCTGGGAAATTCAATAAAAAATTGAGTAGTCCAACATTTGTTGCGAGGATTGGGAAAAACCCAGAAAAACCCAATCAGACCAGCGTTAGATTAGTAGTTAGTGGTTAGGATTAGATAAAGCAAAAAGGATCGATCTTTTTAGTACTAGAGTTGAGGCTTCTAAGGAGACAAGAGAATAAAGTTTGTTATAGTCAGAACATATAACACGAAATGGTTCATGAGTTAAATAGTTGCTGAAGCAACGATCAAGGCTAAGGGGTAAAAAGTTACGTGAAGATCTAGTTGGGACATTAAATTTAATTCGACTCAATAGAACTGATGAGTCGATTTCACCATTAAGTAGGTTAGTAATAAATAATACTCCATGCATAGTTCTACGGTTTAACAGGGAGGGAAGATTTATTAAAAGGAGTCTACTAGAATACGGGGGTAAGTCAACTCCAGGAACCCAGTTAAAACTTCTAAGGGCAAATAGAAGAAATTTCTTCTGCACAGATTCAATTCTATCCTGGTGAATCGAGTATTGTGGGGACCACACACAAGATCCATACTCCAGGATGGGACGTACTAGGGATGTATAAAGCGTTTTATGGGAGTAGGGATCATTAAACTCTTTCGACCACCGCTTGATGAAGCCAAGGACATTAATGGCCTTATTGACCATGGACAAAATTTGAGCGTCAAACTTTAATTTAGGATCAAGAATAATGCCTAAATCTTTAATTTCAAACACGCGGTCAATGGTGAAGCATCAAGCAAGTAGCGAGCAGTATGAGGGGTACTTCTACAAAAAGACATGACTTTACATTTAGAACAATTTAAATTTAGTAAGTTAGTACGACACCAGGCTGACAAAGCACCCAAATCCGACTGTAGTAAACTACACAGGGAAGCGTCATTATAGGTGAAACATAGCTTCACATCATCAGCAAACATATACACAAAAGAGTTTGTAATAACAGCTGGGAGATCGTTAATACACAAATTAAATAGCAAAGGACCAAGATGACTACCTTGGGGAACACCAGAGGTAACAAAAATTGGTTTAGATACAGATGATTTAAAAACTACTTTTTGTGTTCGACCGCAAAAGTACTCCGAAAGCCACAATACGAGTTTTGATGGAAATCCAATCATATTTAATTTATGAAGCAACAGAGAATGACTTACAGAATCAAATGCCTTACTAAAATCGGTGTAAACAACGTCAGTTTGCATTTTTTCCTGAAACCCTTTGATAACAAGCGAAGTGAATTCAAGAAGGTTAGTGGTAGTAGATCTACGCCTAACAAAACCGTGTTGATAAGACGATATAATCGAACTACATCCGTGTTGCAGTTGAGAACATATAATTTTTTCAAACACTTTTGGTATGGCAGACAACGGAAACTGTACAAAGTACGTCAGTCCCTGATACTCCCATCTTTTCGGCCACGCAACCTCGGGGTTGCATCGCTTATTGAAACTCGCCTCTATGATAGCTAACGCGTTTCGGCAATTTATAAATTTCTTGTAACGCGAGCCTTGGCCAGACTGAGATCTGTACCTCGGCATAATTCACTACTTTACATGTGGATATGCCCCTATAATTTTTAACGTTTGATTTAGAAGAATTTTTATGGAGTGGAATTATAAAGGATTCCTTCCATAATCAGGGAACACGTTTGAATCAACAGACAAGTTAAATAATTTATTTAATGGCGCACAAAGAGAATCCGCGCAGTATCTAAGAATACAACCTGGCACTCCATCAGGACCAGGCAAGTAGCCGGGTTTAATAGAGTTAATTTCACTCAAGAGCATAGACTCAGTAACTACTGGGACTTATATGCAATTTAACGTTTGAACTTGAAAAGGATAGGAATTACTACTACTATACATATTCGATGAGTATAGAGATTGAAAATACTCAGCAAATAGATCGGCTACTGCCTGATCCGAACTTGCTTTTGTATCATCTAGGTATACTGAGGATGGCAAGCAAGAAGTCTTACGTTTAGAGTTAATAAATTTATAAAACTGTTTAGGGTCACGTGAAAAGTTTAGTCTACAACGATTAAGATAATTATTATAGCAAGATGTGTTAACGGAAATAAAACTAGATTTTGCTACTAAATACGAAGATAAATCTAAAGTAGTTCCCGATTTTTTATATGATCTTGTCTTTGCGTTTTTCAACTTCGATAGTTCTCTCGTAAACCAAGGTGGTTTATTGTCACTTGAAGAACAAGTGAGGGGAACACAAATATCCAAAAGCGAATTCAAGGTCCTATAAAATATGGCTATAGCAGTTTCTATATCACTACAAGAATAAAGGCGCGACCAATTAGTATGTTGAAGAAGATAATTTAATTTAGTAAAGTTAGTTTTACGAAAGCAACGGGTTTTTAAAGTATTTTTAGATACTGAAATAGGGTTAAGAATTTCGATGGATAGTTCTAAGGTTGGATGGTAGGTATCTTCCGGAAGCACTAGAGGGGGTATTCTACTAGCATTACTGCAATCGGAGTCTGAAACAAATATTAAGTCCAACATTCTACCACTACAGTTATGCACCCTGTTAACTTGCGATAGGCCTAACTCCAGTAGGCCATCGATAAAATCATCAGAAGTGACTGGTAACACCGCCGAAGATGTGTCATTCACAGACCATACAACATGTGGCAGATTAAAATCACCAACCACTATCAGGTTATCCATATCTGTCAAAAATGACGAAACAAGTTGCAGGGCACTCAGATGGGACGAGTAAATGTTATTATCAGATTGAGGAGGAATATAAGAGCAAGTAACATAAAGTGATCGGCCGTTTAGTAATATTTTAACACATAAAAACTGTATGTCCGGAAGATGCTGAGAAAGAATCTGTTCAGAGGAAATACAGGAGTCAACAGCAATGAGAACACCACCCCCTTTGCGGGAAGTGCGATCGCATCTGTACAAGTTATATTTAGAAGGAAAAATGGAGTAATCAGAAATACCAGGTTTTAACCAGGTTTCAGAAAGTGCAACTATTTGAGAATCAAAAGATAAGCTGTTAATATATAACTTAGCCAGTTTAGTGTTAAGGCCTCTAACATTTTGATAGGCCAAGCTAATTACTTCAGTTAGTTTTTTGCCGCCGAGGTGGAGGCAACAGGATGGCCAACAGGCGGTGTGCTATTGATCCTAATACCATTATTGTCAATAATTCGCCTATTCGTATACTCCTTAACGACAAGCTGCTGCGGCCAAAACTTTTCAGAGCAAATTGTCGAAAAAAGTTCAGGCGGTACACCCAACTTGAAAGAAGATATACTTCTGGCATGTTTAAATTTAAACTTTTCAACAACAATGAGAGGGGAATCGATTTTACTTTTAACATATGCTGCAACATCATCCGATGACGTATCGGATGCCAGCCTAGAAACAAAAACAAATTTATTTAGTGGCACAACAACCAGAGGCTTGTGTGCCCCAATTGTAACGCCAGTAGAGTCAATAGGCACACTAGCTGTTGGACCGGAGGACTCACTAATAGGATCACAAATTATGTTATTAGTGGCAAGGTTATTGTTAAGATTCCTTGCCGGGGAGTTAAATAAAATTAATGAGCTAGCAATAGTACCCATGGGGGGATCATTGCTAGGCGCTAGACGCGGTTTTGTGGGCAGGACAGGTGGGACGTTCTTTATCATTTGTAGAAAATTCTACACACAGATACAAAGTTATTATAATAAATTTTTATGGAATTGGACTTTATTCTTATGTTTTAAAAGTTAATTTGAATAAAACCAACAAATTAAATAATTTATTTAACTATGTACAAAAATAAAAAACCTCGATAATGTGAACAAGTTACAAAATTTTGATTTTCGTTTTGTTCACATTATCGGGAATTGCCCAAAGTACGTATTGAAAACATTTTGCTTAACATATTTTTGATTTTTAGTTAAAAAAAAAATGGTAACAGGATTTCAGATGTTAGTTACTTTACATTATTTTCGTTTTGTTTTTGATATAATTTTTTTTTAATAGTTTTTTTTTATTATTTTTTTTTTTTATACTCGATACCGAAGGTAAAGAGTATATTGGGTTTGTGCAATGTCCGTCATGGTGTCCGTCCGTCCGACCGTCTGTATATTCGCAACTTTTTTCCACACCCTTCAAGCTAGAGACTTGAAACTTTCCAATTCTCTTTATCTATGGGATAGTAAAGATGGGGGTCCTACGATAACTGCTGGGCGGCTAAACCGATAAATCCACATTTTTCGCACATCCTTACATGTAGAACTACCAAATTTGGTCAGCAGATAGCTACTAGCAACCCTCAAAAAACTGCATCAAAAATTTTGGAGCCACGCCCACCTATTCCGCCCCCAGCCCCCCGCAATTTGACATCAGAAATGGCTATACCTTCCACAGTTTTTTAACTAGAGCCACCAAATTTGGTACCAAGATAGGTGATGATGACCCCCCAAAAACTGCATCAAAAGTTTGGATGCCACGCCCACCAATACTGCCCTAGCCGCCCCCATCCTCCCCAACGCTTCGTCAAAAACGGGAATGCGATGTATCTTCCAGAGTTGTGGAGCTAGAGCCACAAAATTTGGTACGAAGATAGCTGACAACGACCACCAAAAATCTGCATCTGGAGCCATGCCCACCCATTTCGCCCCCAGCTCCCCTATCCTAACTTTTTACAAACTTCGAGCTAGATTCACCAAATTTTGTATGAAGATAGCAATTGACATTCCACAAAGATCTCCATCACAAATTTGGATGCCACGCCCACCAATACTGCCCCAGCCCACCTTTCCCCACCTTGTACAAACTTCCAACTAGAGTCACCAAATTTGGTATGAAGATAGCGATTGACATTTCACAAAGATCTGCATAAAAATGTTGAATACCACCCCCATCGCCTTTTTCCCAACCTTTTACAAACTTCGAGCTAGAGTCACCAAAAATGGTATGAAGATATCTGGTGGCATCCCCATCTGCATCGGAGACTCTCTAACGCAGCGTGACTCTCTGCCGCATCCATACCCCTTTGCAATCAAGCCTCTTTTTACTGGTTTTAATACTGGTATCGAGTATGCCGTAGTCGGTTGCGTCCGACTGCAACGTTTCCACTTGTTTTTTATTGTAGTGATTTTTATACCCTTAACCCATAAAATGGGTTAAAAGAGTATAATGGTTTTGAGCAAAAGTATGTAACAGGCAGAAGGAAGCATCTCCGACCCCATAAAGTGTATATATTCTTGATCAGCATCAACAGCCGAGACGATATAGCCATGTCCGTCTGTCCGTCTGTATGAACGCGTGGATCTCAGAGACTACAAGAGCTAGAGACTGCAGATTATGTATATAAGTTTTCCATGAGCATAACAAGTTTGCTTCAAATTATCGATAGCTATTCTGGTTTCCGATATACACATGGAATCTATAACAACAAAATATCGAATTTGGAATGAGGGTGGAAGTAATGGGTAACGATAGAACTTTTCTGAAAATTTCGTCCAAATCGGTTAAGAAACACCGGAGATATCGAGTTTGATCGATTGAAGTTAAGTCAGTATAGCAAAGTCTTATTGCTCTCCAGACAAGAGCTTTCATACTTGTTTTAATTCTATGAAACTAGACACAATTTATGACATCGCAATTAAGCAGCGATGCACACAAATTTCGAAAGTGTATTCAGTAATGCACTTGTCGGTGTCATTTGCCGACATAGAAAAAACCAAAATATTAAAAATATCAAAATTGTAGACAGCAGGCCCAGCCAAAAGGGAAACACACGCATTTATGCTAGAGGTGGAGAACTATCGATAGTCGGCGCTATCGATAGTGCTTGATAGGTTCCATAAACTATCGACTATCGACGATAGCAAGAAAAAATTATCCTCGATAGTTGTCGATAGTATAGTTTTGGAAATATTTTTTTTATACATTTCTTATATATTTTAATTAACATTATTTTTAAAAGAGTATGAAATTTCCAAATGTTTTTTCTTCTTCTGAAAATAGTAAGGTAAATAATTATTAGTCGAATAATATGAATATGATTTTTGATTTACCTTAACTGCTATATACATATATTTATTTCAACCAATAGTTTTGATTCAGAAATAGTAAAATGTTCACATTCTCGTCCTTCAGCCTTGTACGCCTATTCGAGACAATTTGTCCTGCTTTGCTGAATACCCTCTCCGACTCTACAGAGGTTGCGGGTATACATAGATACTTGAAAAAGAGCGTTTTCAATGAAGGAAAGTCGTTCTGGTTCATCTGGAAATTAATTTTAACATAAGGATTATGTTTTATCGTATTTACTTAGCTATTTAAATTTACCTTAATCCATAATAAGGGATCCATTTCCTGATTCACCAAAACCCTCTCCATATACTGCTGTTTCATTTTAATTGAATCAGATCTGGCATTGAAATGTTGATTAGCAGCTTTATTATGAAGTGTTAAATCAAAAAATGACGTATTGTCATCGCTTTCCTCCACGGTTGACAATTCCGTGTTGGGTGATGTTTGGCTCATTGCCAACGTGAGCAGCTCTTTATCCAAATCGTCACACGCTTGCTCCGCATTTTTGGGGCTCTGGAACCCATTTGTTTTAAAGCGTGGATCAAGAAGGGTTGCTAATCTTGGAAGTGTCCACGTCTCGTATATAGACAAGCGTTTCTTTATTGCGTCCAACAATTTGTTAACAATAGTTTTCCCTTCCGCAGTCACCAAGTCTGGCACAATGCGTTCTAATTTTCGGCGTAAAATGTATGCCGTCGGTATTATTAATGAAATGGTAACATACGTTCCACTCGAAATCTTTTGACTTGCTTCTTGAAAGAGCACAAGTATTTGTTCTATTTCTTTTAAAATTTGTATTTCCTCCACAGTGAAAGGCGATGGTGCATTTCTTGTTGTTAATAGCGTATTATTAATAGCATCATTCGTTGCCAATATTCGTTGAATCATAAAAAAAAAGCTATTCCATCTTGTAGGCATTTCTTGGAGCAACGTATATGGGAAGCTTTCTTGGGCGCTTTTAAGTTTTTCGCCAGCTATAGTACTTTTTTTTTAAAATCTTACAATTCTTTTGCATTTTGCGAACAACTCTTGTAGTCCCTCTTCATCGTCTACTTTAAGTCAATCTTGGACCACCAGGTTGATGGTATGGGCGAGGCAGGGGAGATTTGGTATATTCAAAATTTCACAAGCCTTGAGCATTGACGCGGCATTGTCTGTAATAATGCAAATTGTTTTGTGAAGAATGTTCCACTGCATTAATATCTCTTGCAAAGTATTTGCAATATTTTTTGCCGAATGGTTAGTAGCATTCAATAGATTTTGTGTGACTGCTCTTTTCAAAGCATAATTATGAACAAAGAGAACTGTGACCGTTAAAAAACTTGAGTTGGCGCACGATGTCCATAAGTCACATGTAATCGCAACGTTTGAAATGCCTTCTAAAATAATTTCCAGCTTTCCGGAGGTTTCCTTATACAAGTTCATCATGAGTACATCCCTTAAATATAATACCTGTGTGTTTACAAAAATTTAAATATAAGATGTAAAGTGTAAGTTACACGTAGCATAGAAGGTCACGAAGTCACTGTTAATAACAATACCTGTGTGTACATTACGAATCCTTCATTTTCTACAATATTGCACATCCTTTGCAATCATTGCGGTTAAGGCCTGGTCAATATAATTTTTTCGCTTTGAATTCTTATCATATAATATGGCTCTCTTAAAATAAGAAGACACAGATTGCATACTCGACCTAGAGCTGCTACTTGTGGATGGGATATGGTCCTTATCAGCCTCTGAATCAGGGGTACTCTTGCCCGGTGCATGAGTATCCAATGTCGGGTGAAATCTTTTTAAATGATCCTGTAAGTTCGATGTATTCCCGCTAGTTTTATACTCTTTTCCACGCGAAAGACACTTTGCAAATTTCAGAGCTTTTGAAATACTTCCATACGCGTGAAATTTTGGAATTTCTTTTGCGTGTTGGTTTCTCCGACGCCAAATCTTCACTATCAGTGCTGTTGCACTCACAAACCTCTTTGTCCGTACTGGTTGTACTAGGCGTTAGGGATGTTTGGTATTTGCCTTTAATTAAATGTATATTTTTTAGTATTATTATAATTTAAATACGCATAGATTAATATGCACAAGAAATGCATGTAGGTACACATGTATGCGTATGTATTTCACAACAAAACGTAATAGCAGCAATGACATCTGCACGTTGCACTTTTGTTATTAACACTTTATATTACGAAAACAAGTACACAATATCTTACCTATTTGAAGAAATCGATCCATTTTATTGTTTCTTTGTTCTAAGTAAATGCGGCTTGCGTTTTCTCTTTCTTTCTTTTCACCACAATCTTGATTCAGAGATGTAGAAAAACAATCGACGCTTATCGACGATAGCGATCGACCACTATCGAGAGTGCGCGCCGCTATCGATAGCGAGTCGATAGTGGCCAACCATCGATAGTCCCGATAGTGCTATCGATAGTTCTCCACCTCTAATATATGCAGTGAGCAATTTTTACCGATCTTGGTTGCTGCAGGCCTGCCGCTTGTCGTACACTTGACGGACCGCTGAGTGCATGTGCAACTGAAACAAAAACGGCTGCACATGCTATGCGTTATCGCGCTCCTTCACACTTATGGAATACTGCTTTTGTTATTATGTATACAATTTGAAATATTTCTGAGGCAAACCCCTGAGACAAAGCTTTTCTTAACAATTGCAACATCTTGAATTCCACGGTCCTTGGTAATAGTATTTTCTTTTGTGATTGTTTGTGGGCATACCATAAACAGCAGAACCGCGTGTTTCGACCGTCTCAGTCGGCTGCTTTTCTGCAACTAAGCACAAACAAAACAAGCGAGACTTCGTCTTTTACGACCACTTTTCTCTGCTGCAACACCAATACCATCAAATTCGTTTTTAGGCAGAGACAATTTTTGTACAACAACCACATACTGTTTCAATTTTGGACTGCCTATCTGTGTAAGTTACAGCAGTGAAATAACGCAGCGATGTATGCATGTGAGTTACACTTTGCGTGCTGCGATGCGTTAAGCATGTAAGCATCGTTTGGTTTACCTTACAGGCCTGTACGCAGAAGCCCGTACAGCTCCCGTTCAGTAAAAACTTCATATAAAAAAAATGGTCTCATACAGCGTTACTACCGCACTAACATTTGCGGTATGCAGTTCTGTTCGCTAAAATAAAATAAAATATTATGTTAAACTATTACGACAGTAAATAGCTTTCAGCAGTTTTTTGTAGTCGTAAAAAAAACACGTCGGGACGCAAGAGTCGGTTCAAAAATTGTGAGGAATATGGTGGCAAATAAGCGCTTCAGCAATTGAGCATCGGCCAGTATTGTGGGACCTAACCAGCAAGTTGCATTCTAATTATATATATATAAAAAACGCTTGGGAGGATATTGGTGGCGAATTGGGAAAAGATGGTAAATACCTTGAAATAGCAAAATAGCCAACATAATTATATATTATACATAGTAAGGGAGAAGACCCAATCTCGGACACTGTACAGAAGTCGGACACCCCCCTTTATTTTGCGAGTTTTGATGCTAGCGCGGTATAATTACTGTGACAGATAGCTTTCAGTGCCGGCTTTCTTTTGACATGGTCTGCAGGTGTTAATACCTAGTTTTGGCTAATTCAGAGACAAAAATTAAAATACCGATATTCCGACCTAAACTTTTTAAAATTTCAACGCTTATGTAATTGAATTATTACCTAATTCAGCAAAGGTTAATACAATTTTTCTTATTCGTTTCATCATGCTCTTTCATATTCTGCAATCAAACATTTTTTTTTTCAATATATTGGGTTTTACATTCAAAAATGTTAAAACCGTGCTTTCTTCTAATCTGGACACTGTTGATGTTTCACAATTGAACACGATTAATTGTAATCGATATTTTCATTCAATTGTATCGATGATCGTGTCATCTTCATATAAATGTATCAAAATGAGCGCGCAACAAGAAATGGAAATTGAAATTTTATGGTTTAAATGAAAAAAACCAAATAAAGAAACTTTAAGTTGAATTTCATAGTTAATTGAATAAATAATTTCATAATAAATGGTTTTGATGAAAAAAAACCCAAAAAAAATAATAATTAGTTTGTTTACATATTTCGCGCCATATTAATAAGGTATGTGAGCAATGATGAGCATGCGATGTATAGATCGATACATCAATCGATATATCGGTGCATTACTTGCGATACTGCTCATTACGAGTAATAATAATTAATAAAATAATAAATTCGTTTGATTTTCATTGTTTAATTGCATAAAAAACCAAATCTTACATTAAAACAATGATTTGGCATTTTATTTTATTTTATTGGTTGCATTTTCACAAGATAAAAGGGGGTGTCCAACTTCGGGGCACTTTTTTGACAATCGTGATTTTGAGTTTTTTCATTAAATGTGAAATATATCATTAAACATGAATGAAATGTGTATAATGCCTTATACTAATCGATGCGCAATTGAACAAGCTTTTCAACGATACTAACAGATAAGCTGTACGTTGATTTTGTCACAAAAACCAAAGGGGTGTCCAACATTAGGGCTTCTCCCTTATATTTATGCGTGTTTACATTGCAGTTGATGATTGCAAAATGGCATGGGCGGGACTACGCGATAGCCAAAGGTACCACCTGAAACAAAGGCGCAAACGGAGAGAGAGCGCTCTCTTTGTTTCAGTACCAACTTTCAATTGTTGCTATTAAAAACTATTTAATAAATATAATCGAAAGCGTTTCTTAAAAAAAATGTATTTAGCTAAACATTTTTACGAAACTACAAAATTGTGTAGGCTGCATACAACCAAAACACTTTTTATACCTAGCTCTGTCGTACTAACAAAAAAAACCCTTTAACAGAGTCAAGAGAGTAAAATAAAAAGAGCAACATGGCTGTTTCCCTTTATTCCAAACCAATGTCATCCTTCGAGCGCTTGCTTTTCCGGCTGAAACTTTCATCTTCATCTTGATCTATAAAAGTTGTGAATGTTACGTCGCTGTCGTTGAGGCTGTCAGCGTGGTTTGAATCAATCTCGCAAGTAAGGCTACTTTCCATCGTTGCGTTGTTGCGAGTACTGAAAATAATTAATTAGTGATATACAATGATAAGAAATATTATTTTTATACCGTCGTGGCGCTAAACTTTGCCTAAGGAAACCAAGTGACTCAAAATATCACCATGGTTCCTTGTACATCTGCCCGCTGCCTGAACTGGAATCCATTTTTTTTTCATTTCTTTTACGAAACGCTCCCGCAACAATTTCCATCGATTCTTGCATTCACTTACTGTTAATATAAAAAGAAATACCATTAGTATTGAAGATCTGTTGCTGATTTCATAAAAACGCACCTGATTTTTCGCACTCTCCAGCAATTGTATTCCACACCTCCTGTTTCATTAATATATTGAAATAGTTGTGGTTCCTTTTATCATACAATAAAGGATGCGGTTGCACAGCCGCTATAAGTTTTTAAAAATAATCTTCGTTTTTCATTTCACTGAGAAACAACCACCAAAGTGAAATAATGTAAATAAAACAAAACAGTGTTCCCATATGCTCTTGTTTTATTCCATTTAAAATATATGTTAACAAATAAAGATTACACAATGTATATAGATCTAGTATATTATATCAATATGTTTATAAATCTGCCTTCACACGGTCGGTTTTTCTGTAGCTTTATTCAACCGACCAAAAATGTTGGCATTCACATTATTCGCATCGGTTAAATCCAAAATCCCATCACTTTTTGTTGTAACACCATCTGGTCACACTTCTCTATTTAATTCAACACAAACATATATTAAAAACGTAAACAACTTCAATATGTATGCAGACGAAAACATATTAGATGTTGTTTGTATTTTAACCGCGGTAGTTCAAGCTAAACAAGCTGTTACTGCCCGAGCTGTGAAAGTTAAAGAGAAGAAAAATAAGCCACGCACTGTGTGGATCAGATTTTGGCTCATGCGTCGCGACCAGGGGAAGGACATAGCCGCATTGGTAATGAAGGAGCTCCAATATGAGGATTTGGGAACTATTCGCAACTTCAATAGAATGTCCCCATCTACTTTTCACCATCTTTTGGGAAAACTGCGCTGCAAAATTCAAAAGCAGGATACTGTAATGAGGCAATCGATTCCAGTAGAAACGAGACTGCTTATGACGCTGCGGTTCTTGGCCACTGGTGATTCGTTTCGGAGTCTTTCGTGTGCATTTCGGGTTTCTGTCCCTGCAATAACTTTAATTATTCAGGAAGGTGTTGAAGCTATTATAAGTTCACTTGCTGGAGATTATGTAAAGGTTTGTTAAAATCAAGTACCATGTCATATTACATATTAAATTTCAAATAATTCTCAGTTGCCCAAAACGACAGAAGACAAGTTGCGAGTCTCGGACGAACTTAACGTTCAATGGAATTTCCCGCATTGCTTGGGTGCTCTTGGTAAAGACTTAAAACATATATTATAATAATTATTTTAATGCAATATAAATTTCACAGATGAAAAACATATTGCATTTCGTGCCAAGAAGTCTGACGGCTCCTTCTATTTTAACTATAAAGGCTTTAACAGCATTGTTTTGCTTGCACTTGTCGATGCCAATTACAACTTTTTGTATGTTGACATCGGTTGCAATGGAAGAGCAAACGATGCATCCGTGTTCAATGCCTCATCTCTTTGTTCGGCAATAGAACAAAATAAACTTAACATTCCACCCGATGCAGAATTAGAAAAAAATGGCACAAAACTTCCATATGTAATTGTTGCCGATGAAGCATTTAATCTCCAAAGGTGGTTGATGAAACCTCATCGGCAAAGAACGTGCAATGAAAATAAAATTTTCAACTACCGCTTGAGCAGAGCACGCAGAGTTGTTGAAAATGCGTTTGGCATTTTGTCAAATCGTTTTCGAATATTGCAAACCACAATAAACCTGAGTGCCGAAAAAGTAGAAAAGCTTGTTTATGCGGCTTGCTTTCTTCAAAACTATCTGAAAGCCCAAGAGAGAGATTACGTAATTGGAATGGATTGCGAGAACACGGATGAGGTATTGTTCACGCCAGGAGAGTGGCGCTCTATGCAGCCCTTAACAGGCCTTGCTGCAGTGGGCAATAGGAGCGCGGAGGAGCCCAGGATTGTCCGTGACGAGCTAACAAAATATTTTAACACAACCGGCGCTGTTTCCTGGCAGGCTGATGCAATCAAAAAGTTCAATTTTTAATAAAAAGAAAATGCTTTTATTGAATTAAATTTTATTTTATTAATATCACATTTTTCAAGTAGTGAGCCAAATATTAAATGTTATTAATTATAATAATTAAATTACTTATAATTTTTGTAAAGCATTTCAAGTATTTGCAACTTTGCTTCCATCCGCCTTTTTGGGTTTTCGATGCGAGCCATCTCCGCTTTAACAAGCTCGCCAAACGAGTCAACGTCGTGCTCGAACTTGCGCTTGTTTCGTATAACGCCTAGCATTTCACTTGCAGTCTTGAAAACACTCTCTGCTGATGGCTCAGATTCTTTGGCAGCCTGAGTCGAGCAACCGGGCGATTCCAATATCGAAGCCTCTTCGACCACATCTTGTGCGTCCGAAGTCATCGTGTCGCTTTGAAACTGTTGAAAGTATGTTCCATATAGGCACATTTTATACAGAAAAAATAGCAAACTATACTCACATTGAAACATGATGTTCTATTTTCCTTGGAGTAGCTGTGATGGAAACAGCACAGAGGATTGACGACATCGTTTAGCAAATCGGAAAACGTAGGCGAGTACTCGTAACGCTCTGCTGAAATCGGAGAACCGTTCAAGTGGATCAGGCAGAGACCGTTCAGCAATGTAGACCTTAACTGGACGCTGCTCTAGGTCAGTCTCCTGACATGAGTCAGCTGGAACAGGCCATTGCTCCTGAGGCAGACCCAGCCAGTCGGGTCCATTCCACCACAGACGGCTGTCTCTCAGCTCCTGTGGCGAGACTCCGCGGCTGGCTAAATCTGCTGGATTGTCTTCTGACCGCACGTGTGACAAGGTCCGACAATCAGTGACTTGGCCGATCTTGGAAACGCGGTTGGCGACAACCGTGGTCCAGGAGCAAGGAGATCTGCGAAGCCAGGCCAAAAAGATGGTGGAATCCGTACAGAAAAACGATTCGCACTTTCCTATGGGCATCTGCGGGATGAGGGCTGAGGATAGTTCTGCGAGAAGAACAGCTGTGCTGCCCCGTAAGCCTTTTGAGAGGCGTCGGAGAAACCATGGATCTGGATGGATGCTTCCGGCTGAAAAGAGACCCAACGAGGTACTCGAATATCTCCAAGACGGGGATGATAGGAGAGAAAATCTTCCCAACGCTGAACCAGCTCGGACGGCAAGGGATCGTCCCACCCAAGCTCATGAAGCCAGATTTCCTGCATGAAAATCTTCACACGAACGATGACAGGTGCCAGCCATCCCGCTGGATCGAAGAGCTTTGCTATTTCCGAAAGGACTTCACGTTTTGTGGTGGATTTCCTTGTAGGAATTTTGCAGGGCGCAAAGAAAAACTCATCTGTGTTGGCTTGCCATCGGATCCCCAAAGTCTTGGCAACGCTAGCCTCTTCGAATTCCAAGAAATCTTCTTTCAGAAGGTGGTCCTTGGGAATGTCTTGGAGGAGTTCCTTGTCGTTCGATGTCCATTTTCGGAGGGGAAAACCCGCTGCACTCATAGCGTCTTGCAGGTCCTTGATGCTGGAGATCGCGCATTGCCTGGTTTGAGCTCCTGCTAATACATCGTCAACGTACATATAATTGGAAATGATGTCACTAGCACGCGGAAATTGTGCTAGCACATCTTAGTAATATCGGCGTTGAAGACGTAACGAAACAAGTGGAAACGTTGCAGTCGGACGCAACCGACTGCGGCATACTCGATACCAGTATTAAAAATTTTGATCCATCCATGTGGGATGTCAATTGCTATCTTCATACCAAATTTGGTGACTCTAACTCGAAGTTTGTATAAAGTGGGGAAAGGGGGGCTGGTGGCGGTATGGGTGGAATTGCATCCAAATTTTTGATGCAGATCTTTGTGGAATGTCAATTGCTATCTTCATACCAAATTTGGTGACTCTAGCTCAAAGTTTATATAAAGTAGGGAAAGGGGGGCTGGGGGCGGTATAGGTGGAATTGCATCCAAATTTTTGATGCAGATCTTTGTGGAATGTCAATTGCTACCTTCATACCAAATTTGGTGACTCTAGCTCAAAGTTTGTATAAAGTGGGGAAATGGGGGCTGGGGGCGGTATGTTTGGGCGTGGCATCCAAATTTTTGGTGCAGATCTATGTGGGATGTCAATTGCTATCTTCATACCAAATTTGGTGACTCTAGCTCGAAGTTTGTATAAAGTGGGGAAAGGGGGGCTGGGGGCGGTATGGTTGGGCGTGGCATCCAAATTTTTGCTGCAGATCCTTGTGGAATGTCAAATGCTACCTTGATACCAAATTTGGTGACTCTAGCTCAAAGTTTGTATAAAGTGGGGAAATGGGGGCTGGGGGCGGTATGTTTGGGCGTGGCATCCAAATTTTTGCTGCAGATCCTTGTGGAATGTCAAATGCTACCTTCATACCAAATTTGGTGACTCTAGCTCAAAGTTTGTATAAGGTGGGGAAAGGGGGGCGGAATGGATGGGCTAGGCTCCAAAACTTTGATGCAGATTGTTGGGGGTCGTTGCCAGCTATCTTCCTACCAAATTTGGTGGCTCTAGCTCCACTACTCTGGAATATACACGCATTCCCGTTTTTGACGAAGCGTTGGGGCAGATGGGGGTGGCTAGGGCGGTATTGGTGGGCGTGGCATCCAAACTTTTGATGCAGTTTTTGGGGGTCATTATCAGCTAAATTTGCACCAAATTTGGTGGCTCTAGCTCAAAAACTGTGGGAGATATAGCCATTTCTGATTTCAGAATGCAGGGGGGCTGGGGGCGGAATTGGTGGGCGTGGCTCCAAAACTTTGATGCAGTTTTTTGGGGGTCGTTACCAGCTAGCTTCCTACCAAATTTGGAGGCTCTAGCTCTACAACTCTGGAAGATACACGCATTCCCGTTTTTTACGAAGCGTTGGGGCATCTGGGGGCGGCTACGGCGGTATTGGTGGGCGTGGCATCCAAACTTTTGGTGCAGTTTTTGGGGGGTCATCATCAGCTAAATTGGCACCAAATTTGGTGGCTCTAGCTCAAAAACTGTGGGAGATATAGGCTTATTTGACTTTAAAATTCGGGGGGTCTGGGGGCGGAATGGGGGGGCGTGGCTCCAAAATTTTTGATGCAGTTTTTTGGGGGTTGCTAGTAGCTATCTTCTTACCAAATTTGGTAGTTCTAGCTGTAAGGATGTGCGAAATATGTGGATTTATCGTTTTTGAGTTATCGAATTTATCGATTTGCCAGCCCCCCAGTAATCGTAGAACCCCCATCTTGACACTTTAATTTACTATCCCATAGATAAAGAGAATTGGAAAGTTTCAAGTCTCTAGCTTGAAGGGTGTGGAAAAAACTTGCATACATACGGACGGACAGACACCATGACGGACATTGCACAAAACCAATATACTCTTTACATTCGGTATTGAGTATAAAAAACGCCACTTCAAGATCTGAATAGTCAGATCGGACTGTAAGACAGGACCTACATGAAGGACATCATTCAGGCTCTTACCATTAGTGGATTGACTGGAGGCGTTAAATACAACGCAAACTTTTGTGGTAGTGCTGTCAGGTTTTAAAGCCGTATGGTGTGGAAGATAAAAGTTCCCAGTATCTATAGTAGGGGGGACTCGTCTCATGTGACATAAGTCCAGATATTCCTGGATCACGGAGTCGTACTGCTCTTTTAATGGAGTGTTTCTGTCTAAACGGTTCTCGTTTTTTCGGAAACTGAGCCAGTGCGATTGACCTTGAATGTCCTAGGTTTATGTGATCTGGATCTTTGAAGGGGAGAGCGACAATATATTTGCCACTCTCATCTCTTGTTGTTGTGCGCATAAAGTAGTCTTCGCATATGGCATCAGACTCCTTTACTGGCTTCATAGGGAGATCCTCCACCTCCCAAAACTTTGTGAGGAGGTTTTCCAACCGTTGGTCATTCTTGACCGTGACTCGTGTTGAAAAAGCGGAGATGGAGGATGAAGCACAAGTAGTTATTGGGCCGGTGAGAATAAAACCGAAAATGGTTTCTTGACCCAATAATGCGCCACAAATATTAGGAATAGAGCCGCCTAGTAGGATAGATGGAAGGATATCTGCGCCTAATAGCACATCTGTCTGCGAACTCTTGCAAAAATTAGGGTCAGCCAGCGGAATATTGGGAAGGTCTCGCAACGCACTTCCGGGAATCGGATGTGAAGGTAGAGTACCTGCCACATTTGGAAGCATAAACGCTGAAGCTTCAATGTGAACTCTCGGCTTCGATGTTAAAGTGACATAACTTCTCAGGATTGGCATATACAGCTTTGTTAAGTCCGGCAACTTGGGCTGTTACACGTTTAAACGGGAGTTTGATGATTCTAAACATTCGTTCTGAAATGAATGTGGCTTCGGAGCCAGAATCGATCAACTCACGAGCCTTATAACATGTGCCAAGGTGGCATATGTTTATAATAGCAGTGCCTAAAAGAACACCTTGCGTGTTCGACGTGAAATAGTTGTGGATGTTTGCCGAACTTTGGTCTGAAGTGGACTGTATTGGTTGACTTGAAAGACATGGAGTAGCAGCAGAACTTAACGATAACCTGTGGTGCGTTTCTGTATCTAGTCGAAAAGAAACTTTTCGATTGTTTTTCATAGTGTGACGTCACTTTGCCTTCTTCTTCGATTAGCGTGTTTCTCTAACTGTGGTGAAATAAACTAATCGAAATATCGATCGAAATAATTGTCACTTCCTCCGCTAGTAGTGAGAACTTATTTTAATGAAATTGTGCCAAAATGAGTCAGGTAAATTGCATTATGCAAAGTTATAATTAGCATTTAATTTGTTTTATATATTTATAGAAAAGAGTGAATACAGATAGAGTAACCAAAGGCCAAAAAAAATAAAATTTTGGAACTTATGCAGGCGAACATATAGCAGGCGAACTATAGCATGCGGACAATTTGCCGGACCAATCAGCGCAGCCACCAGTCAACTTCTTTGGAAAAAGGCCACAGAGGAGCTGAATGCATGCGGAGGTGCTGCAAAGAACAGCGATCAATGGAAAAAGGTATTTATACGCAAGCGTAAATGTGGCTAATAAAAATTTTGCTCTAAAGTTCAACTTTTATTTCGAAAAGTGCTGGATAGATTGGAAGGCAAGCGTTAAAAAGCAGCAGTGTGCCTACAACCGCTTCCAGAAACAAACCGGCAATCCGCCAGCGTTGCAAGGACCAAGGCCAGTTGAGGGCATTGATGCCGAGGTTTTGCAGTTTTTCGCAACTGATGTGTTCGATGGGGATGGAAAGACTTGTGCAAGTGGTTTGAATGAAACGGTATTTTTCTAAAACTAAATTAATTTAAGATTCGCTCTTATAAAATAAATATGTTTTCACTTTTTTTAGATAACATCCAGTGCAACAGATTTTGTCACGGAGGAGGTAGAATACCTTGATGAGTCAAATGTGACTGAATCAATGGAATGCACTGTAGTAGAAGTGTTGCCGGAAGAGGCAATCGTCGCCAAAAGCCCCCATCATATTCTAGCGCATTGGAAGCGGCTAAGAAAGAAAGTGCAGAGCAACATGCAGAACAAATGCAAGTTTTGAACGCCTTATTACGCTGCGTTCAAAATACAGAGTCCAAACTCAAATAGTTTTTTATACCCTTAACCCATAAAATGGGTAAATAAGGGTATAATGGTTTTGTGCAAAAGTATGTAACAGGCAGAAGGAAGCATCTCCGACCCTATAAAGTATATATATTCTTGATCAGCATCAACAGCCGAGACGATATGGCCATGTCCGTCTGTCCGTCTGTCTGTCCGTCTGTCCGTCTGTATGAACGCGTGGATCTCAGAGACTACAAGAGCTAGAGACTTCAGATTTTGTATTTAAGTTCTCCTATACCATGAGCAGAGCAAGTTTGCTTCAAATTATCGATAACTATTCTGATTTCTGATATACACATAATATCGATAACAATAAAATATCGAATTTGGAAAATCTAAAAATGAGGGTTGAAGTAATGGATAATGATAGAACTTTTCTGAAAATTTCGATGGAAGCTAAGCCAGTATACCAAAGTCTTATATAAATTAAATATAAATATATTAAAATAGTCGGGCTCTCCCGACTAGAGCCTTCTTACTTGTTTTTATACCCTTAACCCATAAAATGGGTAAATAAGGGTATAATGGTTTTGTGCAAAAGTATGTAACAGGCAGAAGGAAGCATCTCCGACCCTATAAAGTATATATATTCTTGATCAGCATCAACAGCCGAGACGATATAGCCATGTCCGTCTGTCCGTCTGTCTGTCCGTCTGTCCGTCTGTATGAACGCGTGGATCTCAGAGACTACAAGAGCTAGAGACTTCAGATTTTGGATTTAAGTTCTCCTATACCATGAGCAGAACAAGTTTGCTTCAAATTATCGATAACTATTCTGGTTTCCGATATGCACATAATATCGATAACAATAAAATATCGAATTTGGAAAATCTAAAAATGAGGGTTGAAGTATTGGATAATGATAGAACTTTTCTGAAAATTTCGTCCAAATCCGTTGAGAATCACCAGAGATATTGAACCTAATCGATGGAAGCTAAGCCAGTATACCAAAGTCTTATATAAATTAAATATATTTATTGCAACTGGGTTCAGGGTATCTTCTAGTCGGTCTCTCCCGACTAGAGCCTTCTTACTTATTTTATAATATTTTTTCAAACGCGAAGACTCTGTATGAAACATTTTTTTTATTATTATTATTAAGACATGAAGTTCTTTTAGTTGGTAAAATAAAATGCAAACGAGAATTAAGCAAAATTTTTAATTATTTATTGCAATTTATTTCAATGCTCAATGTTTGGAATCTTATTTTGTTTTATAGGCGAAAATGGTTTCTTACTATATTATCTCGCACTCTTCGTCCTTGATTTAGTAACGCTTCATTTTGCTGATCGCTCCAGTCATCCACAACAACAACTTCTTCGTCTATAGAAATGTTCGGCAAAGGTAAATTGTGCTTTAATCTATAATTGTGAAGGGTGAGGCATGCGTTAATAATAGCGCCAGAGTACGGTGGACTGACGAGAAGGCCCTTGTCATGAGACAAGCATCCAAATAGTTTTTTAAGCACGCCATTTAATCTTTCCACGCAATTGCGGCCACGTATATGCACAAAGTTGAACTTCTCTTCAAATTCGTTTGCTGGATTTCGGTATGGTGTCATCAACCAAGGCTGTAAAGGATAACCCGAATCGCCTATCAACCACATAGTGCTCGCATTCTCATTGTAATTATTTTCCAAATACTCCTTTATGGACGAATTTTTCCAAATGAATGCGTCATGAGTACTTCCTCCAAACCGTGCCCAACCGGATAAAATATTTAGATCATAATCACAAATGAGCTGTACGTTTTTAGAGAAATATCACTTTCGGTTTCTGTACACATATTCACTGCTCATTTGCGGCTTCTTTATTTTAACATGTGTACAGTCAATGGCCCCAATCGCTCCTGGAAATCCAGTATATGAGAAAAACCTGCAAGAGCTAGAGTTAGGCTCAATAATAATAATCTATTTAGCATTCTTATACGCAACACATTCCTTTGGTCGTGAGCAATCGCCAATACATAAATCGCAGACATGGTAGTTTTAACTAACACATGTATGTATGTTACTTAAAGTTCAACGAACATGAATTTTAATGCTTACCTTAATTTAAGTTTATATATAAACACTTTTTTATTGTTTGAGTTGTATTTTATTTACAATTATATTTTAATAACCAATTTTCACAATGTAAGCAAATGAACAAGCAACATAAATTTGTTTCATTACCATCATTCCTGCTACTAAAATAAAACACACCATAAATTTTTCGATAGGTGAGTTTCACAAGTTACAGAAACAGCTTCAAGTAAGCAATCGAAATAAACTATCGAAAAACTTCTAACGTAAAAAGGATCGAAAATGAAACGATTGAGATACAGAAATGCACCACTGGTGGTCGTTTGAGTAGGAGGGTCACCACGATGCAACAATGTATTGTGGCGACCTTTGCAAGTGAAGCAGTTATGGCTGCTTTTACATTCTTTAAGCTGATGTCCTCTGGCGAAACAGTTCAGACATAGCTGCTGCTGCTTAATGTAGGAGGCCCGATCTGTAACTGCCATTTGCAGAAACCGTGGGCATACACGCACTGGATGATTCTCTTTGGAACAAAGCTTACAGGTAGAAATTGGCTTTGGAGCTTGTGTCTTTACCTTAACCTTCGCTTCTTATTAAGATCCTAGCGATCGGATTGACTCGGGGCGTTCATAGGCCTCATGTCTTCTATCGCTTCCAGCGTACGATGGCGCTCAGTCAGATAATTGTTAAATTCGACCCAAGTTGGAATATCGGACTTATTGTGGAGGGACTGTTCCCACAAGGACAGGGTAAGTTTCGGCAGTCTGGATGAGCATAGGAATACGAGCAAGCAATCCCAATTTTCGATGCTGACCTTAGCTAGCTCAAAAGCAGTCAAACACTCCTGGATTGTGCTCTGGAGCTCTTTTAGCGCCTTACCAGACTCTTGGGAAACCGACGGTAGACTAAAAAGGATTCTAAGCTGACTGTTAACTAACAGCCGCTTATTTTCGAATATTTTCGAAAGATTCTGCCACGCTGAGTGGAAACCGTCATTTGTCAATGGAGATTTTGAAACAATACCCTTTACCCCGCCGAAAGTGGGCCAGTGCAGATAGTCTCCATCGAAGACTTCTGTATCGATTGGGGGAAGACTACAACCTCTTGATATGAACGGAAGATTTGATTGTAGTTGCTTATTTTTCGAGGATGCTGCTTCTATACTCTCGCTCAATTGAGCTACGCATCGTTCATATACGGAATATGCATGATCATATTTTGCTTGCATACTTTGCAAATCTTCCATGGAACCGCCGTCTTGCAAAAGGGTTTGGGAACCTTGTTCAAACGCAAGCTCTACATTTGCCCATAAGGATCGGATTTGATCCCGGCGCACCTGTAGCGTAAAAAGTGATTCGCCGGCTGAATTGGAAAAATGAAATCAAGCTTTGAATTGGCCTAGCATGTCCGACACAGCAATGAACTCCATGGACGCCATTTTGGAATGAACTATGATTTTTTTTATTCATGTCTGTGTTAAACTCTCTGCTTTGAGCTTAGGCTGATCACTAACTTGAAGTTTGGACGGACCAGCGGACGGTTTTGATTCCAACTTATAACCAGACTTAGACTTGTCGCTTGGCGCTGAGGAGCTGCGAGCGCTTGACAAGGAAGAACGACGGACCTTTGACAGGGAAGGACGATGTTTCGCTTGTTGCTTTTGGTCTTCTATATATATAAAAGAGTTCGTCCGCTTTAAAATGGATCAGCCACAGCCTAAACGAAAAGAGCTAGAAGGCTGAAATTTTCACACAATTTTCCATGCAGGTAGTAAGTGAGCACTAAGAAGGGAATTTTTTTTTTGACAACTCCTTCAAGTGCCTCCCATACGATTTGGAGCACTTTTTACCCATTTTAAAAACAAATTACAATTAAAACAAGTACCCATTCCACTACTGTCGCCTGATTGTCGCACAAGCTGAGGGTTTGATCGCGAAGGAGAATACAAAAACAAAACAAATGCGCAGTGACGCCTTCGCGTCGCACAAGCAAAGTCATAAACAAGCGGAAACGTTGCAGTCGGACGCAACCGACTGCGGTAGACTCGATACCAGTATTAAAAATGTTGATGCCCATCCATGTGGGATGTCAATTGCTATCTTCATACCAAATTTGGTGACTCTAGCTCGAAGTTTGTATAAAGTGGGGAAAGGGGGGCTGGGGGCGGTATGGGTGGAATTGCATCCAAATTTTTGTTGCAGATCTTTGTGGAATGTCAATTGCTATCTTCATTACAAATTTGGTGACTCTAGCTCAAAGTTTGTAAAAGTGGGGAAATGGGGGCTGGGGGCGGTATGGTTGGGCGCGGCATTCAAATTTTTGCTGCAGATCCTTGTGGAATGTCAAATGCTACCTTCATACCAAATTTGGTGACTCTAGCTCAAAGTTTGTATAAAGTGGGGAAAGGGGGGCTGGGGGCGGTATGGTTGGGCGTGGCATCCAAATTTTTGCTGCAGATCCTTGTGGAATGTCAAATGCTACCTTCATACCAAATTTGGTGACTCTAGCTCAAAGTTTGTATAAGGTGGGGAAAGGGGGGCTGGGGGCGGTATGGTTGGGCGTGGCATCCAAATTTTTGGTGCAGATCTATGTTGGATGTCAATTGCTATCTTCATACCAAATTTGGTGACTCTAGCTCGAAGTTTGTATAAAGTGGGGAAAGGGGGGCTGGGGGCGGTATGGTTGGGCGTGGCATCCAAATTTTTTGCTGCAGATCCTTGTGGAATGTCAAATGCTACCTTCATACCAAATTTGGTGACTCTAGCTCAAAGTTTGTATAAAGTGAGGAAAGGGGGGCTGGGGGCAGTATGGTTGGGCGTGGCATTCAAATTTTTGCTGCAGATCCTTGTGGAATGTCAAATGCTACCTTCATACCAAATTTGGTGACTCTAGCTCAAAGTTTGTATAAAGTGGGGAAAGGGGGGCTGGGGGCGGTATGGTTGGGCGTGGCATCCAAATGTTTGCTGCAGATCCTTGTGGAATGTCAAATGCTACCTTCATACCAAATTTGGTGACTCTAGCTCGAAGCATGTAAAAGGTGGTGAAAGGGGGGCTATGGGGCTTGGGGCGGTATGGTTGGGCGTGGCATCCAAATTTTTGCTGCAGATCTATGTGGGATGTCAATTGCTATCTTCATACCAAATTTGGTGACTCTAGCTCGAAGTTTGTATAAAGTGGGGAAAGGGGGGCTGGGGGCGGTATGGTTGGGCGTGGCATCCAAATTTTTGCTGCAGATCCTTGTGGAATGTCAAATGCTACCTTATACCAAATTTGGTGACTCTAGCTCAAAGCTTGTATAAAGTGGGGAAAGGGGGGCTGGGGGCGGTATGGTTGGGCGTGGCATCCAAATTTTTGCTGCAGATCCTTGTGGATTGTCAAATGCTACCTTCATACCAAATTTGGTGACACTAGCTCAAAGTTTGTTTAAAGTGGGGAAAGGGGGGCTGGGGGCGGTATGGTTGGGCGTGGCATCCAAATTTTTGCTGCAGATCCTTGTGGAATGTCAAATGCTACCTTCATACCAAATTTGTTGACTCTAGCTCAAAGTTTGTATAAAGTGGGGAGAGGGGGGCTATGGGGCTTGGGGTGGTATGGGTGGGCGTGGCATTCAAATTTCTGCTGCCGATCCATGTGGGATGTCAATTGCTCTCTTCATACCAAATTTGGTGACTCTAGCTCGAAGTTTGTATAAAGTGGGGAAAGGGGGGCTGGGGGCGGTATGGTTGGGCGTGGCATCCAAGTTTTTGCTGCAGATCCTTGTGGAATGTCAAATGCTACCTTCATACCAAATTTGGTGACTCTAGCTCAAAGTTTGTATAAGGTGGGGAAAGGGGGGCGGAATGGATGGGCTAGGCTCCAAAATTTTGATGCAGATTGTTGGGGCTCATTGCCAGCTATCTTCCTGCCAAATTTGGTGGCTCTAGCTCCACTCCTCTGGAAGATACACGCATTCCCGTTATTTACGAAGCGTTGGGACATCTGGGGGCGGCTAGGGCGGTATTGGTGGGCGTGGCATCCAAACTTTTGGTGCAGTTTTTGGGGGGTCATCATCAGCTAAATTGGCACCAAATTTGGTGGCTCTAGCTCAAAAACTGTGGGAGATATAGGCTTTTTTGACTTTAAAATGCGGAGGGTCTGGGGGCGGAATGGGGGGGCGTGGCTCCAAAATTTTTGATGCAGTTTTTCGGGGGTTGCTAGTAGCTATCTTCTTACCAAATTTGGTAGTTCTAGCTGTAAGGGTGTGTGAAATATGCGGATTTATCGTTTTTGAGTTATCGAATTTATCGATTTGCCAGCCCCCCAGTTATCGTAGAACCCCAATCTTGACACTTTAATTTACTATCCCATAGATAAAGAGAATTGGAAAGTTTCAAGTCCCTAGCTTGAAGGGTGTGGAAAAAACTTGCACACATACGGACGGACAGACGGACAGACACCATGACGGACATTGCACAAAACCAATATACTCTTTACCTTCGGTATCGAGTATAAAAAAGGTTCGACACTTGCAAAAACGAAACGGATTTCTGCTTCTTAATGAATATGTGCATACACAATTAAGTTGAAAATAATTTTCATAATTTTATGTACATGTATCACTTCGCACAGTGCATATTCTTATTTTTTCAAATTTGTGTGCCTTTGACAATTGATTTACGACCCAAGTAGCGTTTGTTGTTGTTGTAAGTGTTGTTGTTGGGCCCGCACTGCTACTTTTTGTTGGTGTCATTGATTTTAAAAAAACAAGAACAACATAACAAAACTTGGTGCGTCTAGAAAAATTTCCCACACCAGAATATGTTTTGGGGGTGGATTCGCCTACTTGCTGCTTATATAACTTAGACAAAACGTAACACACAAACATTTATTGATATATTATTGATATACAATTTTGAATAAGCAAAGGGCGTTCACATAAGCGCGTGAGTTATGAATAAACTCTGCCTTCTCCAGACTGCTGCTGTACTCAGAAGGGTTTCCAAATAAGAAACAACTTGTGTTTGTCGTACTAATGTCGGAAGTAGACTGAAGACTTTATTCTGCATAACGGAATATATATGACTTAAAACTAAGTGTTTACAATATGTGGAATGTGTATGTGTATATGTGTGCCCTATATATGTATCCTGTTCGCAACTCAGCAGTTGCGAAACATTGTAGTGGGTGAAGTGGCTTGGTTGAAGTCGCTGATCGGGAATATGCCATGTAGGCATTTTGTTGTAGACGACGAAGTGTCTCTGCATTTGTGCTTGGTCAGTAGCTTCCGCGTATAGCCCTGTTGTTAGGCAATACGCGGAGGCTTTGCTGGATGGCTGATTTGGGGGGCGAGGTTTGCGGAGGTAATTCGCGCGCTCTGCAAGTCAAACAAAGAGCGTAGTATCGCTACCTTCTTCACACGCACTGAATCAATGCAAAACATATCTAATAGGCTGCAGTTAAGTGAATTGTATATTGCCTTTAATTTACAACAAAATATAAAAGCAACATAAAAAAATATACTTACTTACTACACCTAACTAGCCAAAAATGTAAATCTATATATATAAAAGAGTGTGTCCTGATGATAATGGAAGAGCCACAGCCTAAACGAAAAGAGCTAGAAGGCTGAAATTTTCACACTATTTTCCATGCAGGTAGGAGGTGAGCACTAAGAAGGGAATTTTTATTTGGACAACTCCTTCAAGTACCTCCCATACGATTTGGAGCACTTTTTAGCCATTTTAAAAAACAAATTACAATTACAACAAGTACCCATTCCACTACTGTCTCCTGATTGTCGCACAAGCTGAGGGTTTGATCGCGAGCGAGAATACAAAAACAAAACAAATGCGCAGTGACGCCTTCGCGTCGCACAAGCAAAGTCATAAAAAAAGGTTCGACACTTGCAAAAAAGAAACGGATTTCCGCTTCTGAATGAATAAGTGCATACACAATTAAGTGAACAATGCGCTTGAAAATAATTATCATAATTTTATGTACATGTATCACTTCGCACAGTGCATATTCTTTTTTTTCAAATTTGTGTGCTTTTGACAATTGATTCACGACTCAAGTAGCGTTTGTTGTTGTTGTCAGTGTTGTTGTTGGGCCCGCACTGCTACTTTTTGTTGGTGTCATTGATTTTGAAAAACAACAACAATATAACAAAACTTGGTGCGTCCAGAAAAATTTCCCACACCATATGTTATGGGGGTGGATTCGCCTACTTGCTGCTTATATAACTTAGACAAAACACACTAACATTATTGATATATTATTGATATAAAATTTCGAACAAGCAAAGGGCGTTCACATAAGCGCGTGTGTTGCTTGCACTTTCATTTACGTTCACTCTCTATTTTATGTGCGCGCTTTGCATGTCAATAATAAAGTTTAATAACCCTAGCTACTCCGCACACACACTAAATTAAAGCTAACGCCAATATACAATTCACTTAACTGCAGCCTCTAAGATATGTTTTGCATTGATTCAGTGCGTGTGAAGAAGGTAGAGATACTACGCTCTTTGTTTGACTTGCAGAGCGCGCGCATACATAAGAGAGTTAGCCGAATCAGCTTTAATTGGTTATGGAGCCTGTCTTTTTATAGCTCTTCTAAGCAATATAATCGCGCTATGTCATACTTCAAGCTGCAGCAGAAATTTTTGCTGTAAATTTCCAACTTTTTCAGAATGGAAATTTATTACTGGCATTTGGAAATAACATGCATCCTGTTGCGTTTTACCGGTCCATTAATGAATGGACATTTTGATGTTTATATTCCTTTAGAGGAAGTATTAACTCAAGATTCTGATACGTCAAGTGAATGCAAAACCGAAAATGTTAAAAATCCCGTTAAAAGACTTAGTCGGTTCGCCGACAAGGCAGAAAAAAGGTACTAAAACATTCATTTGAAAAAAAATCGTGATATTAATTGGGGGAAGCGCATAATTTTGAAGCTCATAGAGTTGCAGTGAGAAGACATCAGGCTAATAATCCTGATGCACGTCAAGAAAGGCGTTTGCGTTCATGGACTGTTAAAGCCATGTCTGGCTTAAACTATGATTTTGGAATAGCTTACAAGTCAGATAAAGTTACTCAACTTGGTAGTATGAATTTGATATGCAAACATTGTATTGCTTTAAAATGGAAAAATGAGCCTTTGGGTATCTGTTGCAAGGCAGGAAAAGTTAAGCTTTCCCAAAATGAAAGTAAGCCTGATCCACTTAAGAGCTTAATAATTGGTGGACGTCCCAAGCATTCATTGATCGTATAAGAAAGTATAACAGCTGCTTTCAAATGACTTCTTTTGGTAGTACAAAAATTATAAATGAAAGTTGGTCAACCTTTAATTGTAACTTAATTGGTAGTGTCCGACCTTTGCCAAATGAAGAAATGAAGTTTTTCCAAATTTATTTTGTTGGTGATGATGAAAAGGAAGCTCAACTATGTTGCAAAAATATTTCAAATGTTGATTGTAGCGTAGTAAAGGATCTTCAATGTATGTTTCGTCATCATAATCGTTATGTTAAAGATCTAAAAATGGCTCTTAATAATATACCAACAAGTACTAAAGATTATAAATTGGTTATACATGCTGATCGAACACCCGCTGGTGCTCACAAAGGGCTTTACAATGCACCTCTATCAAGCGAAATAGCTTTAGTTATTGTTGGTCAGCAAATTGAAAAGCGCGATATTATTATTGAAAGTCATAATAATAAATTACATCTTATAAGTGAGGTGCATCGATCTTATGATGCCTTACAGTACCCTTTGTTATTTCCTTATGGCGAAGATGGCTATTCAGTGGATATACCACAATGGAATCCATTATTAAAAAAGGAGGAACAAAAAAAAAAAAAGATATCTGCGTTAAGCTTTACAGCTATAAAAAAATGATTCGTCAATCTGAGTTAAATCATTTAATTTATTGTCGTTCCCTTTTTAGTCAGTTTTTGGTTGATATTTATGCTAAAATTGAAACAGAAAGGTTAAATTATATTCGCTACATTCAAGCGAAACTCAGAGCAGATAGCTATATACATCTACAAGATGCAATAGGCCAACAAGATGTTGTCGCAGCTCAACTTGGTCAGATGGTAATTTTACTATCTTCTTTTACAAGCTCTGCACGATATATGCATGAAAAGACTGAAGATGCTATGACATATGTTCGCCATTATGGGCGACCAGATCTTTTCATAACATTCACATGCAATCCACAATGGTATGACATAAAAAGTGTTTTACTACCGGGTCAAAAATGGCATGATCGTCACGATATTATAGCTCGAGTTTTTCATTTAAATGTTAAAGCTATTGACAAAAGGTTCTTTGTTTGGAAGCGTGCAATGTTTCATGTACTCTGTGGAATGGCAAAAGCGGGGCTTACCACATATACATATTCTACTTTGGCTAGAAAATAAAATAAGACCTGATAAAATCGATAAGATTATTAATGCCGAAATACCAAACGCAGATGAGGATCCATTGTTATTTAAAATTGTTAAATCAAATATGATTCATGGTCCTTGCGGTGCATTTAACAATAAATCGCCATGCATGAGAGATGGAAAATGTACCAAAAGGTTTCCTCGACAACTACTTAAGGAAACTGTGACTGGAAAATATAGTTACGCTCTATATCGTAGAAGAGCGATAAAAGATGGTGGTAATGCAATTAATATAAATGCTAATTGCATAGATACACGTTGGGTTGTGCCTTACAATTGTGTACTATTGAGAACATTTGAAGCTCATATAAATGTTGAGTATTGTAGTTCTGTAAAGTCTATTAAATACATTTGTAAATATGTTAACAAGGGCAGTGATCAAGCATCATTTACTCTTGAAGACCAACGCAATGAAATTAATATGTACGAAAGTGGCCGGTATATAAGTAGCTCAGAAGCAGTATGGAGAATCCTTGCATTTCCCATACATGAAAGTTATCCGGCTATTACTCACTTAGCTGTTCATTTAGAAAATGGTCAACGGATATATTTTAACCCCAATAATCCGCAACAATTACTTGACAGATTAAGCACTACCCCCACAACCACTTTGCTAGCCTACTTTGAGCTCTGCACACGTGATGAGTTTGCAAGAACGCTTCTATATTGTGAAGTTCCATCGTATTTTACGTGGAACAATAAAGAATTTCAAAGAAGAAAACGAGGGCATGATGTGCCAAATTTTCCTGGAGTTAAAAGAGATTCAGCTTTGGGAAGAGTTTACACTATTCATCCCAATAATACTGAATGTTTTTATTTAAGACTTTTATTACATTTTGTAAGGGGCCCAACTTCATTTTTAAGTTTAAAAACCGTTAATGGTGTAGCATACGCATCATTTCAATTGGCGTGTAACGCTCTAGGATTACTAGAAGATGATAAGCACTGGGATTCAACTATAGCCGAAGCTGTCATATGTCAAAATCCTACAAAACTTAGAGAACTTTTTGCAATAATGTTAGTATTTTGTCAAATTTCAGATGCTCTTAAACTTTGGAATACTTATAAAGACAGTTTCTCAGAAGATATTTTAAAAGCCTTTAATTTTTCACAAGACAGATATATTGATGAAAGTATTGTGAATAATGTTTTAAATAAATGTCTTATTTACATTGAAGATATTGTACTGTCTATTGGTGGTCAAAACTTGACTTATTATGGACTTCCACTACAATTAGATCCGAGGAGTTTGTTCCAAATATTGAATATCATAGAGAAACAAATTACGATAGTTGCGATAATTTTGTTGTTAATAATGAGCTACTCCTCACTGCTGAGCAAAAACAAGTATACGAAAAGATACTAAATAGCGTTGAAGCAGAAAAAGGAGAAATCTATTTTTTAGATGCACCTGGTGGAACAGGTAAAACGTATCTTTATGCTCGATACCGAAGGTAAAGAGTATATTGGTTTTGTGCAATGTCCGTCATGGTGTCTGTCCGTCCGTATGTGTGCAAGTTTTTTCCACACCCTTCAAGCTAGGGACTTGAAACTTTCCAATTCTCTTTATCTATGGGATAGTAAATTAAAGTGTCAAGATTGGGGTTCTACGATTACTGGGGGGCTGGCAAATCGATAAATTCGATAACTCAAAAACGATAAATCCGCATATTTCACACACCCTTACAGCTAGAACTACCAAATTTGGTAAGAAGATAGCTACTAGCATTCCCCAAAAAACTGCATCAAAAATTTTGGAGCCAGGCCCCCATATTCCGCCCCCAGACCCCCGCATTTTAAAGTCAAAAAAGCCTATATCTCCCACAGTTTTTGAGCTAGAGCCACCAAACTTGGTGCCAATTTAGCTGATGGTGACCCCCCAAAAACTGCACCAAAAGTTTGGATGCCACGCCCACCAATACCGCCCTAGCCGCCCCCAGATGCCCCAACGCTTCGTAAAAAACGGGAATGCGTGTATCTTCCAGAGTAGTGGAGCTAGAGCCACCAAATTTGGTAGGAAGATAGCTGGTAACGACCCCAAAAGAACTGCATCAAAGTTTTGGAGCCACGCCAACCCATCCCGCCCCCAGCCCCCCCGCATTTAGAAATCAGAAAAGCCTATATCTCCCACAGTTTTTTAGCTAGAGTCACCAAACTTGGTGCCAAGATAGATGATGATGACCCCCCAAAACTGCATCAAAAGTTTGGATGCCACGCCCACCAATACCGCCCTAGCCACCCCCATCTGCCCCAACGCTTCGTCAAAAACGGGAATGCGTGTATATTCCAGAGTAGTGGAGCTAGAGCCACCAAATTTGGTAGGAAGATAGCTGGCAACGACCCCCAACAATCTGCATCAAAGTTTTGGAGCCTAGCCCATCCATTCCGCCCCCCTTTCCCCACCTTATACAAACTTTGAGCTAGAGTCACCAAATTTGGTATGAAGGTAGCATTTGACATTCCACAAGGATCTGCAGCAAAAACTTGGATGCCACGCCCAACCATACCGCCCCAGCCCCCCTTTCCCCACTTTATACAAACTTCGAGCTAGAGTCACCAAATTTGGTATGAAGAGAGCAATTGACATCCCACATGGATCGGAAGCAAAAATTTGAATGCCACGCCCACCCATAACGCCCCAAGCCCCATAGCCCCCCTTTCACCACTTTATACAAACTTTGAGCTAGAGTCACCAAATTTGGTATGAAGAGAGCTGGCAACTGACACTCCCACATCGATCTGCATCAAAATTTTGAGATGCCACGCCCATCCCATACCGCCCCAGCCCCCAGCCCCCTTTCCCCACTTATACAACTTTGAGCTAGAGTCACCAAATTTGGTATGAAGGTAGCATTTGACAATCCACAAGGATCTGCAGCAAAAATTTGGATGCCACGCCCAACCATACCGCCCCCAGCCCCCAGCCCCCCTCTCCCCACTTTATACAAACTTTGAGCTAGAGTCAACAAATTTGGTATCAAGGTAGCATTTGACATTCCACAAGGATCTGCAGCAAAATTTGGATGCCACGCCCAACCATACCGCCCCCAGCCCCCATTTCCCCACTTTATACAAACTTTGAGCTAGAGTCACCAAATTTGGTATGAAGGTAGCATTTGACATTCCACAAGGATCTGCAGCAAAAATTTGGATGCCACGCCCAACCATACCGCCCCCAGCCCCATAGCCCCCCTCTCCCCACTTTATACAAACTTTGAGCTAGAGTCACCAAATTTGGTATGAAGGTAGCATTTGACATTCCACAAGGATCTTCAGCAAAAACTTGGATGCCACGCCCAACCATACCGCCCCCAGCCCCCCTTTCCCCACTTTATAAAAACTTCGAGCTAGAGTCACCAAATTTGGTATGAAGAGAGCAATTGACATCCCACATGGATCGGCAGCAAAAATTTGAATGCCACGCCCACCCATACCGCCCCAAGCCCCATAGCCCCCCTTTCACCACCTTTTACATGCTTCGAACTAGAGTCACCAAATTTGGTATGAAGGTAGCATTTGACATTCCACAAGGATCTGCAGCAAAAATTTGGATGCCACGCCCAACCATACCGCCCCCAGCCCCATAGCCCCCCTTTCCCCACCTTATACAAACTTTGAGCTAGAGTCAACAAATTTGGTATCAAGGCAGCATTTGACATTCCACAAGGATCTGCAGCAAAAATTTGGATGCCACGCCCAACCATACCGCCCCCAGCCCCCATTTCCCCACTTTATTCAAACTTTGAGCTAGAGTCACCAAATTTGGTATGAAGGTAGCATTTGACATTCCACAAGGATCTGCAGCAAAAATTTGGATGCCACGCCCAACCATACCGCCCCCAGCCCCCATTTCCCCACTTTTACAAACTTTGAGCTAGAGTCACCAAATTTGTTATGAAGATAGCAATTGACATCCCACATGGATGGGCATCAAAATTTTTAATACTGGTATCGAGTATACCGCAGTCGGTTGCGTCCGACTGCAACGTTTCCACTTGTTTAAATTTATTATTGGCAAAGGTACGGCAAAGTAAAAACATTGCATTGGCCGTTGCCTCTTCCGGTATTGCAGCCACTTTACTAAATGGTGGTCGCACAGCGCATTCTACACTTAAGATTCCATTTAATTTGATTCATTTAGAAACACCACAATGCTCAATTTCAAAGCATGTTATGGTTGTATGGGGTTCGATTCACCGCCCTGCTATTGTGGAACGCCAACTTACTACCGAAAAGGGACCTTACTCATTTCGAGGGTAGCTAGGCTATGTCTACATGGTGTCAGGGGGAATCGTATCAGTAGTCGGGCTTTACAAAATAATTCGCTCTTTGCTTGACACGTCTGGCTCCATTGCTTGGCTCGCCGGATGGGGAGTGGGATCTTGATGCGATTTAATTGATGCCCATTTGGCACTACAAAAGGTTACAATCCATAAAAAATGACATAAATACATGTCAAGACTGGATGTTGGTTGCCGGATATACTTACAAATAATTGCCAAAACTAGATCACCCAAATAGATGTTATATTTGAGCCACACGCTTTGCTCTTCCCACCCTATACACTGCTTTTAAGCAACGCCATGACAACCTACGCGTGCACAATTTTTAGATCGTCCCTTGAAATTTCTAGATAGCTAGCTGCTCACCATAACCTATCTTGATTACACCTGCATGCTCCCAAAATAGAACTAACTTACAAATTCATATTTATAATTTCACCATATAATGTGATTATATTGTCCTTCATGGTTTATCATTCGAAACCAATTAGAATATTTCATAAATTGGATTAGGAAATGAAACTTAAGGCTATAAAATTATTCTATTATGTTATTTACATTAGTGCATTTTTTTTTTTGTTTTTGTTTTTTTTTTTTTGTTTAACCTAATAATTACAAATTCATTTGATGATTTGGGATTTTAATCTATAAGATGTCTTTTTTCACAAGATTACCATAATTTGATATTCAATTGCCAATGGGCTTTTGTTATGCTTGTCATTATTTAATGTTTGCAATTGGCTACCAGTACAACTTACGTGAGCGCCTTTGTATAGTTTGAAGCATGAGGTGTGTTAAGTGTGTAGATGTATGTGTGTTAATGTATGATGATGTAACGATGCATTTAAAGATGAAAGACGATGATGACTTGAGCTCAAACCAGCATGATCTATTAAATATAGAGACTTTAGTAAATGTGCACAAACCTATTAAGGTAACCCAAAGTAATTGCATTGGAGCATTGCAGCAGTTAATGACCTTAACAAAATACTAAGGTTATAAAACAATATTCAAAGTGTTTTTTGTTTTTTTTTTTTAATACAATAAGTAAAACTGAATTAATGCACCAGGTGCTCGGAGATTTATCCAAAGTAATCACTATTAATTAATCTCTATTAATGAAGCTTTCACAATTAAATAGACTAAGTTTCAAAAAATACTGCATTAGCTTTGTCAAAGTGTATTAATATAAGAACTACAAAACCACATGTTCGCTTTTCGGTGACTTCAAACTGCATTGACGCTGCACTTTTGCTGTTAAACTGCATTCTCCACGCTGATGAAGTGCCACTGGGAGTGTGCTGCTGTCATGAGCCTCATACACTGTTAAAACTCTGTTAATGGCATTTCGCCACGCTGACACTGGGCTGCTGTTGCGAACTTTATGCACTGTTGAGGAACGTCACACTGCCACTGTGCGTTGTGCCTTAGGTGCGTCTGCTATCCGATAAAGACGAGCCTGTATAACGTAACATGTACGCCTTGCGAGCAATCATGTACAGTCACTGTCGACGCGGCGTGTGTGATTTTCTCATGCACAGTCAACGCTATGCAACCTTAAGCGGTCGCCTTGCAAGCGTCGTTGGTGAAGGTTGGCACTCAATCCGCTGGCTTATTTTGCTTAAAACTTCAGCGAAACTATGTTATGGAACTGTGTCTGTACTTTTGAGGTTAAAATCAGAACCTTTTTTTTTTATACTCGATACCGAAGGTAACTAGTATATTGGTTTTGTGCAATGTCCGTCATGGTGTCTGTCCGTCTGTCCGTCCGTATGTATGCAAGTTTTTTCCACACCCTTCAAGCTAGAGACTTGAAACTTTCCAATTCTCTTTATCTATGGGATAGTAAATTAAAGTGTCAAGATGGGGGTTCTACGATAACTGGGGGGCTGGCAAATCGATAAATTCGATAACTCAAAACCGATAAATCCACATATTTCGCACATCCTTACAGCTAGAACTACCAAATTTGGTAAGAAGATAGCTACTAGCAACCCCCAAAAAACTGCATCAATAATTTTGGAGCCACGCCCCCCCATTCCGCCCCCAGCCCCCCCGAATTTTAAAGTCAAAAAAGCATATATCTCCCTCAGTTTTTGAGCTATAGCCACCAAATTTGGTGCCAAGATAGGTGATGATGACCCCCTAAAAACTGCATCAAAAGTTTGGATGCCACGCCCACCGACACTGCCCTAGCTACCCCCATCCACCCCAACGCTTCGTCAAAACGGGAATGCGTGTATCTTCCAGAGTTGTGGAGCTAGAGCTTCCAAATTTGGTGGGAAGATAGCTAGTAGCGATCCCCAAAAAACTGCATCTAAGTTTTGGAGCCGCGCCCACCCATTCCGCCCCCAGCCCCCCCGCATTTTGAAATCAGAAATGGCTATATCTCCCAAAGTTTTTGAGCTAGAGCCACCAAATTTGGTGCCAAGATAGGTGATGATGACCCCCTAAAAACTGCATCAAAAGTTTGGATGCCACGCCCACCGATCCTACCCTAGCCGCCCCCATCCACCCCAACGCTTCGTCAAAAACGGGAATGCGTGTATCTTCCAGAGTTGTGGAGCTAGAGCCACCAAATTTGGTGGGAAGATAGCTAGGTGCGATCCCCAAAAATCTGCATCAAAGTTTTGGAGCCAAGCCCACCCATTCCGCCCCCCTTTCCCCACCATTTACAAACTTTCAGCTAGAGTCACCAAATTTGGTATGAAGATAGCAATTGACATTCCACAAAGATCTGCATCAAAATTTGGATGCCATGCCTACCCATAACGCCCCCAGCCCCCCCCCCCCCCCTATTCTCACTTTTTACAAACTTCGAGCTAGAGTCACCAAATTTGGTATGAAGATAGCAATTGACATTCCTCATGGATCGGCAGCAAAAATTTGAATGCCACGCCCACCCATACCGCCCCAAGCCCCATAGCCCTCCTAACCCCACCTTATACAAACTTTGAGCTAGAGTCACCAAATTTGGTATGAAGGTAGCATTTGACATTCCACAAGGATCTGCAGCAAAAATTTGGATGCCACGCCCAACCATACCGCCCCCAGCCCCCCTTTCCCCACTTTATACAAACTTTGAGCTAGAGTCACCAAATTTGGTATGAAGGTAGCATTTGACATTCCACAAGGATCTGCAGCAAAAATTTGGATGCCACGCCCAACCATACCGCCCCCAGCCCCCCTATCCCCACTTTATACAAACTTTGAGCTAGAGTCACCAAATTTGGTATGAAGGTAGCATTTGACATTCCACAAGGATCTGCAGCAAAAATTTGGATGCCACGCCCAACCATACCGCCCCCAGCCCCCCTTTCCCCACTTTATACAAACTTTGAGCTAGAGTCACCAAATTTGGTATGAAGGTAGCATTTGACATTCCACAAGGATCTGCAGCAAAAATTTGGATGCCACGCCCAACCATCAAAAATTCACCAAATTTGGTGCTTATATCTTTTACTACATTCGCAAAATAGGTGCAAACTTAGATGATTTTTTCCAAGATCTGCGTAAAAAAATCGCAGCCCACACAACACCTTTTGCCCCTAGCCACCACCTCTTTGAATTGGAAATACCTGAATATCAATATTCATTTAATTGAACGTAACGTAAGTTTTCCTAGCTAAGGATTTACTATAAAAAGCTGACTGCTAATCCTTATCAATAGGGTTTAGCGCCATCTAGCTTGATCTTTTGCAGCTTATCAATTGATAGGTAAACACTTGGGTCCGTTTAGAAACTAGATGGCGCTGTATGGTCTCTTAAATTGTATAAATATGCAAATATCGCGATTGCGTTAGGATTACAAAAATGAACACAGCTTACATATATTTGAAACTATGGGCTGGGGCAGAACACTTTTCGGATCACTATCGTTTTTGTGAACATGTGTTTTGCTTGATCGCATATACATATACATAATGCACTCGTTTTGGCATATTTTTAAGCGTTGCCAGATAAGATACACCTACGCATGGAAATGCAATGCATATGCAATGCTCAAGAGTGTAAGTGCCTTTATGTTTTGCGCGAATTTTTATTTACTTTCTGGTTTTGCTCAATTTGAATGGAACGCTTAATTCCAAGGCTCCAAATTACGCAAAATTTAGTGCTGCCAGTAAGTGGAATTCTAATCATATGTAGTCTGTGGTTAGTAGTAGTTGAATTGCCAGAGTTGCCAGTAAATTAAAATTTGATTTGTTTGGCTGCTAACCACACCAATACATAGAAATGCAACGCAAACGCTATACTCAAAATTAGTTAGTCCCGTTACTTTTTGCGTGTATGTGTCTTTGCTCTCTTTTTACTCAATTTGAAACGAACGCTTTAATCGAACGCATCATATTTTGCAAATCAATATTAAACTTATTCTTTCTATTTATTAAAAAAAAACCATTACTTTTAATTAAATATACATGGCTTCAGAAATTGTTTATAACTGTGAGACATTTTAAATTAAATAATCGCAAGTGAATACAGTGAACAGTGCCATTGTGTGTGTTGACATACATATGTTTGTTTATATGTAGCGTCTTAAAGTGGATACACAGCAGCGGTCTGCTGCACACGGTATTCACTTAAGAAGTCTTTTTTAAGACTACTTAATTAAATTATTTCTTTATTTGTTATAAATTTTCAACTTATTTTACTTTTTTACGCCATTTGCATAATTTGACAACGCGATTTAATCGGTCGATTCAAGTTCTGTTTAATTTTAATTAATAACTAAAAAGATCTTAAATTATTTTGCAATCAATTGGCAAGCGTGCCAACTTAGCGTCGCAGTCTTGTGTGGCATTTTACACATCAATTATACCGATTATTTATGCAAAATAATTTGAATTATATTAATATATAATTTTATAATTATATTTAGTGCCTTTATAAATAAAATATATACTTATATATAAATAATATATTAACATTCAAGTTAAGAATTATTCAATTTTACATATAAACAAATATCGGTAAATTCGATATTTAAAGTTTTTTAATAAACTTTTACGTTTGCAGCTTTATATAAAATATCAAAAATTATATATTTCACGGTTTTTAATTTTAATTCTCCAACTGACAAATTTAAAATGCCGCGTTTGACTAGGGTGACTGCATCACAAAGATTGCGAGCGCAGGCAATTAGAACTAGAATTGTCCGTGAAAATGTTGAATATGTAGAAAGAGAATTAAGTTTAAATGCAGAATCCCAAAGAATTCGTCGAAACGACGAGGACTACAGAATTGCTGAACAATCAACAAACACTGTCCGAAGAGCAGCTCGCAGGCAAGATACAGAAATAAGAAGAATCGAACAGAGACAGAATACGATAAACCAAATACGCAGACGTACAAATACACAAGTTCGGCAAGCCGAACAAGCAGTGGACAGTTCGCGTCGGGCAACTAGGAGACAAATCAACGACATAAGAACAAACGAACAGGGACAAAATACAATTCAACGAGCACGGAGACGTACAAATATGCAAGTTCGGCAAGCCGAACAAGCGGTTGACAGTTCGCGTCGGGCAGAAAGGAGAGGAAATGATAGTATTAGGAGAATCGAACAATCACAAAACACAACTCAACGAGCACAAAGACGTTCGAATAGACAAGTTCGGCAGGCCGAACAAGTGGTAGACACATCGCGTCGGGCTACTAGAAGACAAATCAACGACATAAGAACAAACGAACAGGGACAAAATACAATTCAACGAGCACGGAGACGTACAAATATACAAGTTCGGCAAGCCGAACAAGCGGTTGACAGTTCGCGTCGGGCAGTAAGGAGAGGAAATGATAGTATTAGGAGAATCGAACAATCACAAAACACAACTCAACGAGCACAAAGACGTTCGAATAGACAAGTTCGGCAGGCCGAACAAGTGGTAGACACATCGCGTCGGGCTACTAGAAGACAAAACGACGATATAAGGATAAACGAACAGGGACAAAATACAATTCAACGAGCACGGAGACGTACAATATACAAGTTCGGCAAGCCGAACAAAACGGTTGACAGTTCGCGTCGGGCAGTAAGGAGAGGAAATGTTAGTATTAGGAGAATCGAGCAATCACAAAACACAACGCAACGAGCACAAAGACGTTCGAATAGACAAGTTCGGCAGGCCGAACAAGTGGTAGACACATCGCGTCGGGCTACTAGAAGACAAAACGACGATATAAGGATAAACGAACAGGGACAAATACAATTCAACGAGCACGGAGACGTACAAATATGCAAGTTCGGCAAGCCGAACAAACGGTTGACAGTTCGCGTCGGTCAGTTAGGAGACAAAACGACGATATAAGGACAAGCGAACAGATGCAAAATACAATTCAACGAGCACGAAGACGGACCAATTTACTAATACGACAGGGGGAGCAAGTGGTGGACAGTTCCCGTAGGAGAACGCGTAGACAAAACGAACATAACAGAGTTTATGAACAGATTCGTAGAAGGCTGGCTAGATCCTTACGCCGACAGGAGCTTGAGCTTAGTATTTTGATGCGAGAGCAAAATAGAGCTCAGAGAGCTCGGATACGTAGCAATCGTTTGCGTAGGCTAGCTGAGCAGAGCAGAAATTCAGCTAATAGGAAAATGCAAGGAGACTAGCAAGAGAAGCAGCCGCGCAAGAGCCTAGTGAGCTAGAGCAAGAGAATAACCCCCGATCAGCCCATTGTCATTAGATTCCAAAATAAGTGCTTTTAATAAAATAGTTAAACAAGGCCCTGACCAACTTTGCCTTTGCTGCAAGGGGCTTTGGTTTCCACATCAAGTGGACAAGATTAGATCTCAATATATTGAAGAAAAAAATTCATATAGTGCACAGATTTTGTTTTTATCGAGAGAATTTCCTTCTGAAGATAGTACCTACAAGTTTTGTAAGTCATGCAGTCGCACTATAAAATCAGGTAGGCTGCCAAAAATTCCATTACTAATGGCCTAGATTTCCCAATCCTTCCCCAATGCTTAAAGGATTTGACTCCCTTAGAAGAACGACTAATTTCTCCACGTCTTCCACTTATGATAATTAAGTCATTAGGGCATGAGCGTCAAAGTGCAATTAAAGGAGCTATTGTGAATGTTCCCATTCCTACCGCCAATGTCGTCACCTCTCTCCCAAGAGCTTTTCATGAAGCTGAGGTTGTTCAGCTCCACCTCAAACGTAGATTGGAATATAACCATGATTTCATGGCTGAAACAATTAGACCTTTTAAAATTATTGATGCAATGCGCTTTTTAGTTTCCACTGAGCTGTATCAGAAGCATAATATTTCTATTAATGAACAAATAATGTCCTCACTTTCAACTGCACCTAACAATATGCCATTCTTTGCAACTAATGAGGACAGAGTTGTATTCGATCAAATCGCTTTAAATACTGAGAATCAGGAGGCCCAACAAGACATAGAAGAAGAGCACCTAAATCCAGGTGGGCAAGAAACATTGTTAGATGACATTCAAGCAGATCAGGTGAATATGCAAAGAATTCAAATGGCCCCCGGCGAAGGCCAACGACTCCTTGACATGATTGGAGATGAGGATGCAGAAGAATTGTCTTTTCCGACTTTATTTGCTGGCAAAAAAAGAATGTGCTTAGAAAGTTTCACTACTATTGTTAGATCTGAGCTTAGAAATTATGATAGACGACGTTGTAGAACCGATAAAATATTTTATAATTATAAAAAGTTGGAAATGATCCACATTAGAAGTAATACTTCAATATGCCTGCGAAAACACACTGCTCCTCGCTGCACAACTGCAGCCCATGCACTTAATGCTGATTTAGTTAGTAATTAATTCTTCATGATGAAGGCTATCGGGTTTTAAAGGGTATTCGCTCATCTCCAGCTCACTGGGAAAGTGAAAAAAAAAGGTAATGGCAATGATAAGACAATTTGATTTGCCAACCTTTTTTATCACTCTGTCGGCTGCTGAAACTAGGTGGGGTGAACTGTTAGTTCTGTTGAAGCGAAATGTTGATAAGGAGCACATATCCGAAGATAGTGCAATCGCTTTGCAATTTGCTGAAAAGCAAGGCTGATCAGAGCCGATCCGGTGACATGTGCTCGGTATTTCGACTTTCGTTATAGACAGATTTTAAAACTTATGAAAAAAGAGGGCGGGATTTTTGGATGTCATCCAGTTATCAGATATTATTGGCGAGTTGAATTCCAACAAAGAGGTTCCCCTCACATCCACGGTATGTTTTGGCTTAAAGGTGCCCCAAAAATTAACTTTAAAGACGATGAAAGTAGAGACAGGTCTATTCCACCGGTAATAGACTTTATCAACCAATTTGTCACTACAGATGTGACAAATGTTGATCTTAGCCAGTATATTGAATACCAAAAGCATAATCATGGGCGTTCATGCATGCGGGAAATAAGGGGGTCCCGCATATGCCGCTTTGGTATTCCATATCCTCCAATGCCTCAAACACAAATTCTTTTTCCTTTGTCCGAAAGTGATCTCGGTACTTCACATCGCAAAAATCTTCAATCTATTCAAATTTGTTAAATTTTCCTTTTGATCGTGATACATTGCCGACATTTGACACCTTTGATGATTTCTTAGCTCACGATCAAATCAACCTCACTTACGAGCAATACATAATGGCAATTAGGTCTGGTTTAAAGAAGCCACAAATATTCCTTAAGCGTTCTTTTAACGCAATAAAAGTAAACGCCTACAACAAACATATTCTTGCGATGCAAAGAGCTAATATTGACATTCAGTTTATATTAGATCCTTATGCATGTTGCAGTTATGTTATTAATTATATTAATAAATCACAGAGAGGGATTTCTAAATTAATGCGCGATGCCGTGGATGAAATTAAACAGCGCCACAATTACACAATTAAGCAAAAGTTGCAACACATTGGGCATAAATTCATTTCTGGCACTGAGATTTCCGCTCAGGAAGCCGTGTACTGTTGTATGGGGTTGCGTATGTCCGAGACCAGTAATGGTGATGTTTATATCAACACAGTACTTCCCGAAAATAGAGTTAGAATGCTTCGGCCCAAGCAACAACTTCAAAATTTAGCCCAAAACTCCACAGACATTTTTACAGTTGGTCTGTTAGATCATTATGTACAGCGGCCTTATGATCTTGAAAATATTTCCTTAGCTGATTTTGCCGCAAACTATAATTATAGCAAAATTTGTAGAGTGTCCCGCCATAATATTGATAGCGACGATGACGAAGAAAATGAGGTCGTGGGTTCCGAATCTTTTCCGCTTTTAGATGGAAGTGGTTTTATTAAAAGAAGGTCCAAGTCACGCATAATTAGATATAGGAATTTTAGCCTTCACAAGGATAGACAAAACCACTTTAGAGAGTTAGTGATGTTATTTTCACATTGGAGGCAAGAGCAATGCGATTTAGTTGACAGGAATTGTGAGGCATACTACTGGGAACATGAGAGCCGTATAAACAACGAACGTGACAACTACGACGTATTTAGAGAAAGACCAACTATGCTAGAAGACGCGCTTAGGGATGCTGTAGAGGGTGAAGATATAGAAGAAAATTTAGAAAATCAAGTGGTTCTTGATGAAGAATTTAGAGTTCTAGCTTTCCCAGAAATAAGTTCTCAAATGAATGTCCTTAATTTGAATGCCAATGATAACACCTCTGAAGAAACAGATAACGTCCGGCTTATTAAGCTTCCTCCACTCATATCCCCAGAAAATTTAGCAGATCTCGTAAAATCATTAAATTTAAAGCAAAAAACTTTTTTTTCTCATGTTCTTCATAACGCTAATATGAAGAACGTTTTCCATGAGTTTGTTGGTGGGGGTGCTGGCGTTGGGAAGAGTCGTCTTATATCAGCACTTTACCAGTCCTTAACTTCATTTTATAATAGTAAACCTGGATGTGATCCAACTTCGGCAAAAGTCATATTGTGTGCTCCAACTGGTAAAGCTGCTTTTGGAATCAATGGTTCCACACTTCACACTATGTTTTCTCTTCCCATTAACCAGTCTGGGTCCGCTTTTAAAGAATTGGGTGCAGATTTGCTTAATAGTCGTCGATCAATTCTAATTGATCTTAAAGTTTTAATCATAGATGAGATCTCAATGGTAGGATCAAAGATGTTTTCGTTTATAGACTCCCGTCTTAAGCAAATTTTCAACAACCGTGAATCTGCATTTGGAGGAATTTCAGTGATCGTTTTCGGCGATCTTAGAAAACTACGTCCGATAGGAGATAGATGGATATTTCAATCCACTTCCGAGTCGCATAACCCTTATAGTGCCTTATTGGGTCTTCTCTTTGGGGATGCTTTAAGTTTTTTGAACTTACAGAGATAATGCGGCAGCGAAATGATCAACCTTTCGCAATAGCTCTCAACAACATGGCATCTGGTCAAATGTCGACAGAGGACGTAGATTTATTTAAAAACAGGATTTGTAGAATTGACCAAGTTCCAGATGATGTCATTCATCTTTTGAAACCAACGCCGAAGTTAATAGTTTCAATACAACAAAGCTTAACTCAATTACAACTGACCAACATATTTCAAACGCTAGAGATTTTGTAAAAGCCGCACATTTAAATGACTCCGCCAAGAGTCGAATTCTTGAGTCTATTCAGGATTTTAAAACTTCCCAAACGCAGGGATTACCCTATTCTCTCATTTTGAAAACCACAGCAAAGTATATGGTGACGGTTAATGTAGACACTGCTGATGGATTAGTTAACGGAGCAACAGGAACATTAATGGAAGTAGGATTCAGATCAGCCACACCATCAATTTGTGGATAAAATTTTTAGAAGAAAGTGTAGGAGTTAATGCTCGAGCTAAGTGCTCACATCGTCAAGAAACTTCTTGGACACCAGTTCAGAAGACTATTAAAAGTTTTCAATACCATTCCAACGAGCAAATAACTATTGACCGCGAACAATTTCCTGTAGTACCTGCAGAAGCTATTACTATTTATAAGAGTCAGGGTGCAACACATAACAAAGTGGTTGTCCACACTTGTAGCAAAATGCGCCGAGAAGCATTATATGTGGCATGTAGTAGAGCAACCAATGCGTCTGGTTTGTACATAATCGGTGAATTTTATCCACCAAAACCTGATGCAGGCTCGGCTGTAAATCAGGAACTTCAAACTTTACGCTCCGAAAAACTTCTTAAGACGCATTTCGATATTATACTTAACTCTTCTGAATTTAATTTAATTTTCCATAATACGGAAAGTCTGCATTGCCATTTTAGTGATATTTCGTCCGATCAACTAATGTTACAATCTTCTATTCTATGTTTTGTTGAGGCTTGCACATACTCACACGAAACATATGAACTAAATGACTTTTCAACAGTCGTGCGACTAGATTGCACACCTAATCCAAGAAATCGACCAAAAAGAGGAATTATTGTTTTTATTAAAATGAATTATACCAACACGTAAGTCTTTGTTCGACGGGTCAGAATTTTTCGGGTTCACATGTCTTTGAGTACGCGTTGTTTAAATATAAGTCCTTGGGGTTCTGGTAGTGTACAAAAGTCCGTCTTATCCATTGCGCAAATTTGAAACAGAATTTGAGAACTTATTCAATCAATTCACTTTTTTAAGAAGCAATACCTTAGTTTTGGGGGACTTTAACTTATGTCTGCGAGCTCATTCAGGAAGTAGCAGTAGGGTTTATAACTTTTTACGCTCAATAAATTATAATTCACTTCTCGATTTAAATTTACCAACCACCAAGTCCGATACCCATATTGACTGGGCATTTTCAAATATTTCTAATGGGAGGGTCAACGCGCGAACTTATGAAACAATATATAGCCATCATAGCGGGATTTCGGTAAACCTTGAGAGCTTATTGATTGAAGAGTAATTGTTTTTGTTTGTGTTAATATTTATGTTTGATATTTTATTTATTCATATATTTTTATTTTATTTATTTACATATTTTTATTTGTTATTTATTTATTTTGTTTTAAGCATTACGTATTTATTTATTTTGATTTTTCACATATGTATATATTTGTTGCAAAAATAAAACTTTAAGGTAATTTTAAGTGTTTGATATTTTATTTATTCATATATATTTATTTTATTTATTTACATATTTTTATTATTTACAAATTTTTATCTGTTATTTATTTATTTTGTTTTAAGCATTACGTATTTATTTATTTTATTTTTCACATATGTATATATTTGTTGCAAAAATTAAAAAAAAATTTAAGGTAATTTTAAGTGGGGAACATGGAAATGATTTTTGATAAATTATTTCAAGTCGACTCGAAGGCTCTTACAATTATATAAGAGCCCCATTACAGTCGTGATGGCCTCCACGTGGTGTTCCCTGGATACCGATTGAAATTATTAATCGGGAGCAAATTCGAGCGGCGAAGTTAGGTTAGTTTTATATATAACTATGTTATACATAATTCTAGATAATTTTTGAAGTTACAAATTTTAAAAAAATCTTGTAATCTACATCTGTACTGGTATCGAGTATGCCGCAGTCGGTTGCGTCCGACTGCAACGTTTCTACTTGTTTTTTTTGTCTCTGGCTTTGGTTTCCACATCAAGTGGACAAGATTAGATCTCAATATATTGAAGAAAAAAATTCATATAGTGCACAGATTTTGTTTTTATCGAGAGAAATTCCTTCTGAAGATAGTACCTACAAGTTTTGTAAGTCATGCAGTCGCACTATAAAATCAGGTAGGCTGCCAAAAAATTCCATTACTAATGGCCTAGATTTCCCAATCCTTCCCCAATGCTTAAAGGATTTGACTCCCTTAGAAGAACGACTAATTTCTCCACGTCTTCCATTTATGATAATTAAGTCATTAGGGCATGAGCGTCAAAGTGCAATTAAAGGAGCTATTGTGAATGTTCCCATTCCTACCGCCAATGTCGTCACCTCTCTCCCAAGAGCTTTTCATGAAGCTGAGGTTGTTCAGCTCCACCTCAAACGTAGATTGGAATATAACCATGATTTCATGGCTGAAACAATTAGACCTTTTAAAATTATTGATGCAATGCGCTTTTTAGTTTCCACTGAGCTGTATCAGAAGCATAATATTTCTATTAATGAACAAATAATGTCCTCACTTTCAACTGCACCTAACAATATGCCATTCTTTGCAACTAATGAGGACAGAGTTGTATTCGATCAAATCGCTTTAAATACTGAGAATCAGGAGGCCCAACAAGACATAGAAGAAGAGCAGCTAAATCCAGGTGGGCAAGAAACATTGTTAGATGACATTCAAGCAGATCAGGTGAATATGCAAAGAATTCAAATGGCCCCCGGCGAAGGCCAACGACTCCTTGACATGATTGGAGATGAGGATGCAGAAGAATTGTCTTTTCCGACTTTATTTGCTGGCAAAAAAAGAATGTGCTTAGAAAGTTTCACTACTATTGTTAGATCTGAGCTTAGAAATTATGATAGACGACGTTGTAGAACCGATAAAATATTTTATAATTATAAAAAGTTGGAAATGATCCACATTAGAAGTAATACTTCAATATGCCTGCGAAAACACACTGCTCCTCGCTGCACAACTGCAGCCCATGCACTTAATGCTGATTTAGTTAGTAATTTAATTCTTCATGATGAAGGCTATCGGGTTTTAAAGGGTATTCGCTCATCTCCAGCTCACTGGGAAAGTGAAAAAAAAAAGGTAATGGCAATGATAAGACAATTTGATTTGCCAACCTTTTTTATCACTCTGTCGGCTGCTGAAACTAGGTGGGGTGAACTGTTAGTTCTGTTGAAGCGAAATGTTGATAAGGAGCACATATCCGAAGATAGTGCAATCGCTTTGCAATTTGCTGAAAAAGCAAGGCTGATCAGAGCCGATCCGGTGACATGTGCTCGGTATTTCGACTTTCGTTATAGACAGATTTTAAAACTTATGAAAAAGAGGGCGGGATTTTTGGATGTCATCCAGTTATCAGATATTATTGGCGAGTTGAATTCCAACAAAGAGGTTCCCCTCACATCCACGGTATGTTTTGGCTTAAAGGTGCCCCAAAAATTAACTTTAAAGACGATGAAAGTAGAGACAGGTCTATTCCACCGGTAATAGACTTTATCAACCAATTTGTCACTACAGATGTGACAAATGTTGATCTTAGCCAGTATATTGAATACCAAAAGCATAATCATGGGCGTTCATGCATGCGGGAAATAAGGGGTCCCGCATATGCCGCTTTGGTATTCCATATCCTCCAATGCCTCAAACACAAATTCTTTTTCCTTTGTCCGAAAGTGATCTCGGTACTTCACATCGCAAAAATCTTCAATCTATTCAAAATTTGTTAAATTTTCCTTTTGATCGTGATACATTGCCGACATTTGACACCTTTGATGATTTCTTAGCTCACGATCAAATCAACCTCACTTACGAGCAATACATAATGGCAATTAGGTCTGGTTTAAAGAAGCCACAAATATTCCTTAAGCGTTCTTTTAACGCAATAAAAGTAAACGCCTACAACAAACATATTCTTGCGATGCAAAGAGCTAATATTGACATTCAGTTTATATTAGATCCTTATGCATGTTGCAGTTATGTTATTAATTATATTAATAAATCACAGAGAGGGATTTCTAAATTAATGCGCGATGCCGTGGATGAAATTAAACAGCGCCACAATTACACAATTAAGCAAAAGTTGCAACACATTGGGCATAAATTCATTTCTGGCACTGAGATTTCCGCTCAGGAAGCCGTGTACTGTTGTATGGGGTTGCGTATGTCCGAGACCAGTAATGGTGATGTTTATATCAACACAGTACTTCCCGAAAATAGAGTTAGAATGCTTCGGCCCAAGCAACAACTTCAAAATTTAGCCCAAAACTCCACAGACATTTTTACAGTTGGTCTGTTAGATCATTATGTACAGCGGCCTTATGATCTTGAAAATATTTCCTTAGCTGATTTTGCCGCAAACTATAATTATAGCAAAATTTGTAGAGTGTCCCGCCATAATATTGATAGCGACGATGACGAAGAAAATGAGGTCGTGGGTTCCGAATCTTTTCCGCTTTTAGATGGAAGTGGTTTTATTAAAAGAAGGTCCAAGTCACGCATAATTAGATATAGGAATTTTAGCCTTCACAAGGATAGACAAAACCACTTTAGAGAGTTAGTGATGTTATTTTCACATTGGAGGCAAGAGCAATGCGATTTAGTTGACAGGAATTGTGAGGCATACTACTGGGAACATGAGAGCCGTATAAACAACGAACGTGACAACTACGACGTATTTAGAGAAAGACCAACTATGCTAGAAGACGCGCTTAGGGATGCTGTAGAGGGTGAAGATATAGAAGAAAATTTAGAAAATCAAGTGGTTCTTGATGAAGAATTTAGAGTTCTAGCTTTCCCAGAAATAAGTTCTCAAATGAATGTCCTTAATTTGAATGCCAATGATAACACCTCTGAAGAAACAGATAACGTCCGGCTTATTAAGCTTCCTCCACTCATATCCCCAGAAAATTTAGCAGATCTCGTAAAATCATTAAATTTAAAGCAAAAAACTTTTTTTTCTCATGTTCTTCATAACGCTAATATGAAGAACGTTTTCCATGAGTTTGTTGGTGGGGGTGCTGGCGTTGGGAAGAGTCGTCTTATATCAGCACTTTACCAGTCCTTAACTTCATTTTATAATAGTAAACCTGGATGTGATCCAACTTCGGCAAAAGTCATATTGTGTGCTCCAACTGGTAAAGCTGCTTTTGGAATCAATGGTTCCACACTTCACACTATGTTTTCTCTTCCCATTAACCAGTCTGGGTCCGCTTTTAAAGAATTGGGTGCAGATTTGCTTAATAGTCGTCGATCAATTCTAATTGATCTTAAAGTTTTAATCATAGATGAGATCTCAATGGTAGGATCAAAGATGTTTTCGTTTATAGACTCCCGTCTTAAGCAAATTTTCAACAACCGTGAATCTGCATTTGGAGGAATTTCAGTGATCGTTTTCGGCGATCTTAGAAAACTACGTCCGATAGGAGATAGATGGATATTTCAATCCACTTCCGAGTCGCATAACCCTTATAGTGCCTTATTTGGGTCTTCTCTTTGGGGATGCTTTAAGTTTTTTGAACTTACAGAGATAATGCGGCAGCGAAATGATCAACCTTTCGCAATAGCTCTCAACAACATGGCATCTGGTCAAATATCGACAGAGGACGTAGATTTATTTAAAAACAGGATTTGTAGAATTGACCAAGTTCCAGATGATGTCATTCATCTTTTTGAAACCAACGCCGAAGTTAATAGTTTCAATACAACAAAGCTTAACTCAATTACAACTGACCAACATATTTCAAACGCTAGAGATTTTGTAAAAGCCGCACATTTAAATGACTCCGCCAAGAGTCGAATTCTTGAGTCTATTCAGGATTTTAAAACTTCCCAAACGCAGGGATTACCCTATTCTCTCATTTTGAAAACCACAGCAAAGTATATGGTGACGGTTAATGTAGACACTGCTGATGGATTAGTTAACGGAGCAACAGGAACATTAATGGAAGTAGGATTCAGATCAGCCACACCATCAATTTTGTGGATAAAATTTTTAGAAGAAAGTGTAGGAGTTAATGCTCGAGCTAAGTGCTCACATCGTCAAGAAACTTCTTGGAAACCAGTTCAGAAGACTATTAAAAGTTTTCAATACCATTCCAACGAGCAAATAACTATTGACCGCGAACAATTTCCTGTAGTACCTGCAGAAGCTATTACTATTTATAAGAGTCAGGGTGCAACACATAACAAAGTGGTTGTCCACACTTGTAGCAAAATGCGCCGAGAAGCATTATATGTGGCATGTAGTAGAGCAACCAATGCGTCTGGTTTGTACATAATCGGTGAATTTTATCCACCAAAACCTGATGCAGGCTCGGCTGTAAAACAGGAACTTCAAACTTTACGCTCCGAAAAACTTCTTAGACGCATTTCGATATTATACTTAACTCTTCTGAATTTAATTTAATTTTCCATAATACGGAAAGTCTGCATTGCCATTTTAGTGATATTTCGTCCGATCAACTAATGTTACAATCTTCTATTCTATGTTTTGTTGAGGCTTGCACAAACTCACACGAAACATATGAACTAAATGACTTTTCAACAGTCGTGCGACTAGATTGCACACCTAATCCAAGAAATCGACCAAAAAGAGGAATTATTGTTTTTATTAAAAATGAATTATACCAACACGTAAGTCTTTGTTCGACGGGTCAGAATTTTTCGGGTTCACATGTCTTTGAGTACGCGTTGTTTAAATATAAGTCCTTGGGGGTTCTGGTAGTGTACAAAAGTCCGTCTTATCCATTGCGCAAATTTGAATCAATTCACTTTTTTAAGAAGCAATACCTTAGTTTTGGGGGACTTTAACTTATGTCTGCGAGCTCATTCAGGAAGTAGCAGTAGGGTTTATAACTTTTTACGCTCAATAAATTATAATTCACTTCTCGATTTAAATTTACCAACCACCAAGTCCGATACCCATATTGACTGGGCATTTTCAAATATTTCTAATGGGAGGGTCAACGCGCGAACTTATGAAACAATATATAGCCATCATAGCGGGATTTCGGTAAACCTTGAGAGCTTATTGATTGAAGAGTAATTGTTTTTGTTTGTGTTAATATTTATGTTTGATATTTTATTTATTCATATATTTTTATTTATTTATTTACATATTTTTATTTGTTATTTATTTATTTTGTTTTAAGCATTACGTATTTATTTATTTGATTTTTTCACATATGTATATATTTGTTGCAAAAATAAAACTTTAAGGTAATTTTAAGTGTTTGATATTTTATTTATTCATATATATTTATTTTATTTATTTACATATTTTTATTATTTACAAATTTTTATCTGTTATTTATTTATTTTGTTTTAAGCATTACGTATTTATTTATTTTATTTTTTCACATATGTATATATTTGTTGCAAAAATTAAAAAAAATTTAAGGTAATTTTAAGTGGGGAACATGGAAATGATTTTTGATAAATTATTTCAAGTCGACTCGAAGGCTCTTACAATTATATAAGAGCCCCATTACAGTCGTGATGGCCTCCACGTGGTGTTCCCTGGATACCGATTGAAATTATTAATCGGGAGCAAATTCGAGCGGCGAAGTTAGGTTAGTTTTATATATAATTATGTTATACATAATTCTAGATAATTTTTGAAGTTACAAATTTTAAAAAAATCTTGTAATCTACATCTGTACTGGTATCGAGTATGCCGCAGTCGGTTGCGTCCGACTGCAACGTTTCTACTTGTTTTTTTTGTCTCTGGACACATGTAGCTCGTCGCGCTCTTGATCAGGAAGTCTCTTTATGCTTGTCTAAAAATGTGCTACTACCCACGCTTACAAGAAAAAGCTCTTCCTCAAACGGGACTATTCCAGAGCTTTTACATTTGACCCTGCCAACTCGCTTTGTTAACTTTTCCATAGTTTCAGGATGCCACTATGGTAAATTAACGTCGCCACGATCAGCTGCTTAGTATTTACTTAAAAAGCATAACCCAATTTATTTACAAGGCAGCCGTAACAAGCAATCTAATATTGCTGCTGTGCTCAGAGATTGCAAGCTTATTGTTTGGGATGAGTGTACTATGGCTCATAAAGGTGCTTTTGAAGCTTTAGATCGATCTTTGAAAGACATTCGAGATAGTGAATACTTAATGGGTGGCATAACTGTTCTCTTAGCTGGTTATTTTCGACAAACTCTTCCAGTGATCCTCAGGGGAACAAGAGCAGATGAAATAAATGCGTGCTTAAAGTCTTCAATTTTGTGGCCCAAAGTTCAGAAACTTGCATTAACGAAAAATATGCGAGTGCACTTAAAAGGTGATAGCATATCTGGTGAATTTGCAGAAATGCTTCTTAAAATAGGAAATGGATTATTTCCAACTCATGATGGCAAAATAACTTTACCATCAACTTTGTGTCATGTTGTGAAAAGTATTGAAAGGCTAACTCTAAAAATATTTTCGGATATTACAAATATCTCTCAAACGTTACTCGAATGGTTTTCAGAACGTGCTATTTTGACTGCGAGAAATGACAATGCATTGGAAATAAACGAGTTTTTATTAAAATCATTTCAAAGTGAAGAAATGACATATAACTCTATTGATTCTGTGACTGAAGTCGAAGATGCAGTTCATTACCCCGTCGAGTTTCTTAATTCATTAAATCCGGCTGGCCTGCAGCATCATAAATTAACTTTAAAGATTGGTTCACCTGTAATGTTGATCCGCAACTTGAAACCGCCAAAACTATGCAATGGTACAAGATTGCAAGTTAAAGTCCTTCATAAGAATGTTGTCGAAGCAATTATCTTTACTGGCAATGGTATAGGTGAAACGGTTTTTATACCGAGAATTCCATTAATACCTTCTGATTCTGAATTGCCAATTCAATTTAAAAGATTGCAATTTCCTTTAAAAGTTTGCTTTGCCTTAACAATCACAGGGACAAACTCTTAAATTAGCCGGACTAGACTTAAGACACGATTGTTTTTCTCATGGCCAATTTTATGTAGCCTGCTCAAGAGTCAGTTCTCCAAAAAGTTTATTTGTATTGGCACCTGACGGAAAAACAACCAATGTCGTTTATAGAGAAGCTCTTAATAGTTGTTAATAATTGAAAATTAAATTCAATAAGTGGATTGTCCGTCTGTATGAACGCAAGTTTTTTTTTTTTTTTTATCTATGGGATAGTATATTAAAGTGTCAAGATTGGGGCTCTACGATAACTGGGGGGCTGGCAAATCGATAAATTCGATAACTCAAAAGCGATAAATCCGCATATTTCACACACCCTTACAGCTAGAACTACCAAATTTGGTAAGAAGAACTGCATCAAAAATTTTGGAGCCAGGCCCCCCCATTCCGCCCCCAGCCCTCCGCATTTTAAAGTCAAAAAAGCCTATATCTCGCCAAGATAGGTGATGATGACCCCCCAAAAACTGCATCAAAAGTTTGGATGCCACGCCTACCAATACCGCCCAAGCCGCCCCCAGCTGCCGCAACGCTTCGTCAAAAACGAGAATGCGTGTATCTGCCAGATTTGTGGAGCTAGAGCCACCAAATTTGGTAGGAAGATAGCTGGCAACGACCCCCAAAAATCTTCATCAAAGTTTTGGAGTCATGCCCACCCATTCCGCCCCCAGCCACCCCGCATATTAATATCAGAAAAGCTTATATCTCGCACAGTTTTTGAGCTAGAGCCACCAAATTTGGTGCCAAGATAGGTGATGATGACCCCCCAAAAACTGCATCAAAAGTTTGGATGCCACGCCCACCAATACAACCCTAGCCCGCCCCAGATGACCCAATGCTTCGTCAAAAACGGGAATGCGTGTATCTTCCAGAGTTGTGGAGCTAGAGCCACCAAATTTGGCAGGAAGATAGCTTGCAACGACCCCCAAAAAACTGAATCAAAGTTTTGGAGCCACGCGCACCCCTTCCACCTTCTTTCCCCACCTTTTTCAAACTTTGAGCTATAGTCACCAAATTTTGTATGAAGGTAGCAATTGACATTCCACATAGATCTGCAGCAAAAATTTGGATGCCACGCCCACCCATACCGCCCCCAGCCCCCCTTTCCCCACTTTTTACAAACTTTGAGCTAGAGTCACCAAATTTGGTATGAAGATAGCAATTGACATTCCACACAGATCTGCATCAAAACTTTGGATGCCACGCCCTCCCATACAGCCCCCAGCCCTCCTTTCCAGACTTTTAACAATTTTCGAGCTAGAGTCACCAATTTTGGTATGAAGATAGCAATTGACATTCCACATTGATCTGCATCACAAATTTGGATGCCACATCCACCCATACTGCCCCCAGCCCCCCTTTCTCCACCTTTTAAAAACTTTGAGCTAGATTCACCAAATTTGGTATGAAGATAGCTGGTTGAATCCCCATCTGCATCAGAAAATCTTTAAGGCAGCGTACACCCCTGCACTATCCGTACCCCTTTGCAATCAGGCCTGATTTTACCGGTTTTAATACTGTTATCGAGTATACTGCAGTCGGTTGCGTCCGACTGCAACGTTTCCACTTGTTTTTATACCCTTAACCCATAAAATGGGTAAATAAGGGTATAATGGTTTTGTGCAAAAGTATGTAACAGGCAGAAGGAAGCATCTCCGACCCTATAAAGTATATACATTCTTGATCAGCATCAACAGCCGAGACGATATAGCCATGTCCGTCTGTCCGTCTGTCTGTCCGTCTGTCCGTCTGACCGTCTGTCCGTCTGTATGAACGCGTGGATCTCAGAGACTACAAGAGCTAGAGACTTCTGATTTTGCATTTAAGTTCTCCTATACCATGAGCAGAACAAGTTTGCTTCAAATTATCGATAACTATTCTGGTTTCCGATATACACATAATATCGATAACAATAAAATATCGAATTTGGAAAACCTAAAAATGAGGGTTGAAGTAATGGATAATAATATAACTTTTCTGAAAATTTCGTCTAAATCGGTTGAGAAACACCGGAGATATTGAACTTAATAGATGGAAGCTAAGCCAGTATACCAAAGTCTTATATAAATTAAATATATTTATTGCAGCTGGGTTCAGGGTATCTTCTAGTCGGGCTCTCCCGACTAGAGCCTTCTTACTTGTTTTAACATGTTTTTTAAACATTTATTTAATTTAACTTGGCTCTGCAGCTTTTTATACCCTTAACCCATAAAATGGGTAAATAAGGGTATAATGGTTTTGTGCAAAAGTATGTAACAGGCAGAAGGAAGCATCTCCGACCCTATAAAGTGTATATATATTCTTGATCAGCATCAACAGCCGAGACGATATAGTCATGTCCGTCTGTCCGTCTGTATGAACGCGTGGATCTCAGAGACTACAAGAGCTAGAGACTTCTGATTTTGTATTTAAGTTCTCCTATACCATGAACAGAACAAGTTTGCTTCAAATTATCGATAACTATTCTGGTTTCCGATATACACATAATATCGATAACAATAAAATATCGAATTTGGAAAATCTAAAAATGAAGGTTGAAGTAATGGATAGTGATAGAACTTTTCTGAAAATTTCGTCCAAATCGGTTGAGAAACACCGGAGACATTGAACTTAATCGATGGAAGCTAAGCCAGTATACCAAAGTCTTATATAAATTAAATATATTTATTGCAACTGGGTTCAGGGTATCTTCTAGTCGGGCTCTCCCGACTATAGCCTTCTTACTTGTTTACATTTTGTCGCAGCTTCAAATTTATTTTTTTGTTGCTGAAACGGCTTTTGTAGCAATGGCATTGCTCTTAGTCCTCCTTTATTGTTGCAATTGCTTCGAAACATAGAAAACCAATTTCGTGCGTGCACACAGCGACTTACGATAAGCCGAAAGACAAAAACAGCAGCAACAAATTTTTTGCATTCACAGTTATTTTTATACCCTGAGTAGCAAAGGTTATTATGATTTTCCGGAAAAGTATGTAACAGGCAGAAAGAAGCATCTCCGACCCCATAAATCAGCTTCAACAGCCGAGTCCACATAGCCATTTCTGTCTGTCTGTCTGCCTGTCCATCCGTATGTATGAACGCATCGATCTCAAAGACTATAAGACCTACAGACTTCAAATTTGGAACATAACTTCTCCTAAGCCATAGGCAGATCAATTTTATTTCAAACTATCGATAACTAATCTGGTTTCCGATGTACATATGGGATCGATAGAAAATGTAAAAATATGAGTTTAAACTGTGGATAACTTTATAAATTCTGTGAAATATAATAATCCAAATCGGCTAAGAAACACATTAGATATTTTATATTAAAATTAAGTCAAGAAAAAATCACTTCTGCAAGTCATTTTAATACACGGGTTCAGGGTATCTATTAGTCGGGATTTCTCAACTAAAACCTTCTTACTTGTTTTGAGACTCGCTCATTCTCGTGTTGTGCTTACAGTCGGCAATTCAACACCTGCATCATGAATTGAGCGCTGTTGGTCCCAAACCCAAAGAGGCAGCTTAAAACTTGAACACGCTCGCGCATCGCTCTTCATGTTCGGCGCTAGATGACAAATTATGTTTAAATCTCGCTCCGATCATGCGCCTTCGTTGTTGGCTATTTCAGCTAACTTTCTTATGTATGTATGCGCGCGCTCTGCAAGTCAAACAAAGAGCGTAGTGTCGCTACCTTCCTCACACGCACTGAATCAATGCAAATCATATGTAATAGGCTGCAGTTAAGTGAATTGTATGTTGCCTTTAGCTTTAATTTAGTGTGTGTGCGGAGGAAGTAGGGTTATAAAACTTTATGATTGACATGCAAAGCGCGCACATAAAATAGAGAGTGAACGTAAATGAGCAACAACAAAGGAGCATGATCGGAGTGAGATTTCAAATTATCTGATTATCACAAGAGCAACACACGCGCTTTTGTGAACGCCCTTTGCTTATTCGAAATTGTATATCAATAATATATCAATAAATGTTAGTGTGTTACGTTTTGTCTAAGTTATATAAGCAGCAAGTAGGCGAATCCACCCCCAAAACATATTCTGGTGTGGGAAATTTTTCTAGACGCACCAAGTTTTGTTATGTTCTTGTTTTTTTAAAATCAATGACACCAACAAAAAGTAGCAGTGCGGGCCCAACAACAACAAACGCTACTTGGGTCGTAAATCAATTGTCAAAGACACACAAATTTGAAAAAAAAAAGAATGTGCACTGTGCGAAGTAATACTTAAAATTATGAAAATTATTTTCAAGCGCATTGTTACTTAATTGTGTATGCACTTAATCATTAAGAAGCGGAAATTCGTTTCTTTTTTGCAAGTGTAAGAACCTTTTTATACCTTTAACCCATAAAATGGGTAAATAAGGGTATAATGGTTTTGTGCAAAAGTATGTAACAGGCAGAAGGAAGCATCTCCGACCCCATAAAGTATATATATTCTTGATCAGCGTCAACAGCCGAGACGATATAGCCATGTCCGTCTGTCTGTCCGTCTGCATGAACGCGTGGATCTCAGAGACTACAAGAGTTAGAGACTTCAGATTTTGGATATAAGTTCTCCTATACCATGAGCAGAACAAATTTGCTTCAAATTATCGATAACTATTCTGGTTTCCGATATACACATGGAATCGATAACAAAAAATATCGAATTTGGAAAATCTAAAAATGAGGTTTGACGTAATGGGTAATGATATAACTTTTCTGCTCCAAATCGTATGGGAGGTAATTGAAGGAGTTGTCCAAATAAAAATTCCCTTCTTAGTGCTCACTTCTTACTGTAACGAGCCTACGGTTGTCACGCGGTTTTAGCTGGGCTAACTCTCGCGGTGTTGAGGGTACGTGCCAACAAATTTATATTTGTGGCGGCTGCGGCAATAATAACACAATTAGGTTTTGCTTTTGTACATATATTTTAAAACTGCACTTTCTGCTAGTTTTCACGTTGGGTTTTACAATTGATCTGTACACTTAAATGTTATTTCTTATTTGAGTTTATGAAATCGTACGGATTTTGTGTCGTGGTTTTATTTGCAATGCTGGCGCTCTCGTTGCACCAAATATTAAGAGCCAATGTTACGCCTACTAAACGAGGTTTTAGCTAGCAACGCCTGAAATTCGCCATGCTCTACTATGCCCTCCTTGTTACCACAAGGATTTCACCAATAGTCTCTCCTACTCTCAGGTTCTGGCTTTAGCTTCACCTGTCCTTCGCCAGGCTCACTAGTCTGATCCTTGGTTTTAACTTGAGGTTGCTTTGCAAACGCAACACACCACAAGGCTTGATAGATTCCGCGTATTGATTTTCTTAGGAAAGGGTTTGTTAATCGCTAAGGACACGATCTGCTTAGTCCTTATTGCGATATTTGTCATTCTAATTCTTATATTATCCTTTCGCGTTGGATTTCTTGCACTCTGAATCCTTTGTTCACTTTATGTTTCGCGCTGACTTTCCACTTCGCACTCACTTCGTACTAACTTTGTATCCACTTTTGTACTAACTTGCCGCTCTGTCAAAGGCGGCTCCTTTAATACCCTTCTGCTGTCTCGCTGGACCGGGGCCTGTCAGCGCTGCCAATGTCGCCCCAAGGGCAAAGGAGGCGTGATCGTTCCAGTGAGTTTTGCCTAGCAGCAACGGTTCCTCGTTGCTGATCACGCCTGTCGTTGGTGTGACGGTGATCACTATATCTCGTGGATGCACCGCTCGCACACCAACGGCACTTTGCCACGACTTTTACGGTACGTGTTTTGTGACTCCCATGTGCCAAACACGTACCTTAGCGCTGACATCCTGTGTCAGAGCGAGACAGCATACGAATTCGCCGCAACTCAGGTCCGGCTGTGGCTATAAATGCAACCGCCTTCTGTGAGGCGCTATACGCGAATATGGCTCCTCACACTACCTGCATGGAAAATTGTGTGAAAATTTCAGCCTTCTAGCTCTTTTCGTTTAGGCTGTGGCTCTTCCATTATCATCAGGACAAACTCTTTTATATATATAGAGAAGAAAAAAATATACCAAAAATATACTAAAAAATACCAAAATGTGATTATTTTTACCAACAGAAAGTCTATATTTTTATTTCAAAAGGAGGAAAACAATATACCAATAAATACTAAAAAATACCAAAATGTGAGTATTTTTTGACCAACGGAAAGTTTATATTTTATTTAAAAAGAAAAAAATTTACCAAAATATACTAAAAAAAATACCAAAATGTGAGTATTTTTACCAACGGAAAGTGTATATTTGTATTTAAAAAGGAGGAAAAAAATATAACAAAAAATACAAAATAAATATAAATAGTTTTTTTTTATTATTTATTTATTATTTGCTCTTAACTTTTATTTATAACTCAGTTTATACACAGCTAGTCGGATATGCCCCACTTGCGGAAGGGTGTACTAAATTGCAATATTTAACTCTTGAAAAAGGGTATACCCCAATTGTAAAGAAAAACTTTGTAGGGTATACTCCACAGTTGGTTTGACTTATGCTATGTTATATGGAATTGGAACGTGTTAATGTATACACGCAGTGGCACCGGTACTTATGTACATATATGTAAGTTTGATGACTTCGTTTGACCTACCGGCTGTGCCAAGGTTAACGTCTTTATGTCATGTAATATATATATGTTATAGCACAAAATGTGTAATTATGGTTTTGGATAATTCACAAGTGGGAGCGATTGCGGACATGGAACACTTGTTAATTGCTTTTACATAAATGTGTGTTGAATCTTGTCACAATTAAACGCACATAAATATGAAACGTTCATAAGGAAAACAATTGTGAGCAAAACGAAAAAAAATCAAGTGGAAACGTTGCAGTCGGACGCAACCGACTGCGGTATACTCGATACCAGTATTAAAAATGTTGATGCCCATCCATGTGGGATGTCAATTGCTATCTTCATACCAAATTTGGTGACTCTAGCTCGAAGTTTGTATAAAGTGGGGAAAGGGGGGCTGGGGGCGGTATGGGTGGAATTGCATCCAAATTTTTCGATGCAGATCTTTGTGGAATGTCAATTGCTATCTTCATAACAAATTTGGTGACTCTAGCTCAAAGTTTGTAAAAGTGGGGAAAGGGGGGCTGGGGGCGGTATGGTTGGGCGTGGCATTCAAATTTTTGGTGCAGATCTATGTGGGATGTCAATTGCTATCTTCATACCAAATTTGGTGACTCTAGCTCAAAGTTTGTATAAAGTGGGGAAAGGGGGGCTGGGGGCGGTATGGTTGGGCGTGGCATCCAAATTTTTGCTGCAGATCCTTGTGGAATGTCAAATGCTACCTTCATACCAAATTTGGTGACTCTAGCTCAAAGTTTGTAAAAGTGGGGAAAGGGGGGCTGGGGGCGGTATGGTTGGGCGTGGCATTCAAATTTTTGGTGCAGATCTATGTGGGATGTCAATTGCTATCTTCATACCAAATTTGGTGACTCTAGCTCAAAGTTTGTATAAAGTGGGGAAAGGGGGGCTGGGGGCGGTATGGTTGGGCGTGGCATCCAAATTTTTGCTGCAGATCCTTGTGGAATGTCAAATGCTACCTTCATACCAAATTTGGTGACTCTAGCTCAAAGTTTGTATAAAGTGGGGAAAGGGGGGCTGGGGGCGGTATGGTTGGGCGTGGCATCCAAATTTTTGCTGCAGATCCTTGTGGAATGTCAAATGCTACCTTCATACCAAATTTGGTGACTCTAGCTCAAAGTTTGTATAAGGTGGGGAGAGGGGGGCTATGGGGCTGGGGGCGGTATGGTTGGGCGTGGCATCCAAATTTTTGCTGCAGATCCTTGTGGAATGTCAAATGCTACCTTCATACCAAATTTGGTGACTCTAGCTCAAAGCTTGTATTAAGTGGGGAAAGGGGGCTGGGGGCGGTATGGTTGGGCGTGGCATCCAAATTTTTGCTGCAGATCCTTGTGGAATGTCAAATGCTACCTTCATACCAAATTTGGTGACTCTAGCTCAAAGTTTGTATAAGGTGGGAGAGGGGGGCTATGGGGCTGGGGGCGGTATGGTTGGGCGTGGCATCCAAATTTTTGCTGCAGATCCTTGTGGAATGTCAAATGCTTCCTTCATACCAACTTTGGTGACTCTAGCTCGAAGCATGTAAAAGGTGGTGAAAGGGGGCTATGGGGCTTGGGCGGTATGGGTGGGCGTGGCATTCAAATTTTTACTGCCGATCCATGTGGGATGTCAATTGCTCTCTCATACCAAATTGGTGACTCTAGCTCGAAGTTTGTATAAAGTGGGGAAATGGGGCTGGGGGCGGTATGTTTGGGCGTGGCATCCAAATTTTTGCTGCGATCCTTGTGGATGTCAATTGCTATCTTCATAACAAATTTGGTGACTCTAGCTCAAAGTTTGTAAAAGTGGGGAAAGGGGGGCTGGGGGCGGTATGGTTGGGCGTGGCATTCAAATTTTTGCTGCAGATCCTTGTGGAATGTCAAATGCTACCTTCATACCAAATTTGGTGACTCTAGCTCAAAGTTTGTGTAAGGTGGGGAGAGGGGGGCTATGGGGCTGGGGGCGGTATGGTTGGGCGTGGCATCCAAATTTTTGCTGCAGATCCTTGTGGAATGTCAAATGCTATCTTCATACCAAATTTGGTGACTCTAGCTCAAAGTTTGTATTAGGTGGGGAAAGGGGGGCGGAATGGATGGGCTAGGCTCCAAAACTTTGATGCAGATTGTTGGGGGTCGTTGCCAGCTATCTTCCTACCAAATTTGGTGGCTCTAGCTCCACTACTCTGGAAGATACACGCATTCCCGTTTTTTACGAAGCGTTGGGGCATCTGGGGGCGGCTAGGGCGGTATTGGTGGGCGTGGCATCCAAACTTTTGGTGCAGTTTTTGGGGGGTCATCATCAGCTAAATTGGCACCAAATTTGGTGGCTCTAGCTCAAAAACTGTGGGAGATATAGGCTTTTTTGACTTTAAAATGCGGGGGGTCAGGGGGGCGGAATGGGGGGGCGTGGCTCCAAAATTTTTGAAGCAGTTCTTTGGGGGTTGCTAGTAGCTATCTTCTTACCAAATTTGGTAGTTCTAGCTGTAAGGGTGTGTGAAATATGCGTATTTATCGTTTTTGAGTTATCGAATTTATCGATTTGCCAGCCCCCCAGTTATCGTAGAACCCCAATCTTGACACTTTAATTTACTATCCCATAGATAAAGAGAATTGGAAAGTTTCAAGTCCCTAGCTTGAAGGGTGTGGAAAAAACTTGCACACATACGGACGGACAGACGGACAGACGGACAGACACCATGACGGACATTGCACAAAACCAATATACTCTTAACCCCTTCGGTATCGAGTATAAAAACAAGTAAGAAGGCTCTAGTCGGGAGAGCCCGACTAGAAGATACCCTGAGCCCAGTTGCAGATGACCAGCTGCACGCAGAAAGATGATCGCCATATTCGGAATTTATTAGTTGACAGTTTTCATATCCCAAGAAAAATTCACGATATTCCACAAGCAATTCATGATGTTCGGGAAAAATCATTTCGCCAAACTCCTTTAAAAAACCATCGATTTTCTTCACAATTGCTTTAAATCCAATACCAGAAATCTGCTCCATTTTTTTTATAGTTCATCAACAAACGTTTATTTAAGACTGACTTTAAGGTTTTTTTTTTCACTTTCCTCGATGCATTTAATTTTTATTAAGTATAACATTCTTGTGAAATGGTTAGATTAAAGTATTGCTATCTCTCTTTTTTTTTATTTCTTTAGCCATCTTTTTTTTTTTTTTAAATTTCAAACTAAACATAAAATTAGAATGACCATGATATTTAAGGCATTGACTTTGCACTAAAAATTGATTTAAGTTATTTATAATATTAGAAAACTCTCAGTTTGAGGTATCTGTAAATGAAAATATTTATACTAGTATACTTGAATAAAATAAAATATTTTTTTTATTTATTTTTTATTGCGTTGAACTAATCCAGTCAAAGGTGAATACTCTACCAATCGATCATGCATAAGCAGACAATATACCTTAGTATTCGCATATGTATGCGTCAAGACGGGATTGCATTGGAATGTATGTACATGCATGTACATACACTGCGCGTCATCAGGTTAGCGCCCCCTTTTGCACTCACCGCCAATGATCAATAAAAGCTAAGCCATCAGAGCTCCAGTTTTAAATTTTTTTTTATATTTTGCTACATCAATTTCTCTTTAAAATAAAACAACAATGGCTATTGTAACAATAAGGAGTATTTTTATACTCGATACCGAAGGTAAAGAGTATATTGGGTTTGTGCAATGTCCGTCATGGTGTCCGTCCGTCTGTCCGTCTGTCCGTCTGTATGTTCGCAACTTTTTTCCACACCCTTCAAGCTAGAGACTTGAAACTTTCCAATTCTCTTTATCTATGGGATAGTAAATTAAAGTGTCAAGATGGGGGTTCTACGATAACTGGGGGGCTGGCAAATCGATAAATTCGATAACTCAAAACCGATAAATCCTCATATTTCGCACATCCTTACAGCTGGAACTACCAAATTTGGTGGGCAGATAGCTACTAGCAACCCCCAAAAAACTGCATCAAAATTTTGGAGCCACGCCCACCCATTCCGCCCCCAGCCCCCCCGCAATTTAAAGTCAAAAAAGCGTATTTCTCCCACAGTTTTTGAGCTAGAGCCACCAAATTTTGTGCCAAGATAGGTGATGATGACCCCCCAAAAACTGCATCAAAAGTTTGGATGCCACGCCCACCGATACTGCTCTAGCCGCCCCATCCACCCCAACGCTTCGTCAAAAACGGGAATGCGTGTATCTATCAGAGTTGTGGAGCTAGAGCCTCCAAATTTGGTAGAAAGCTAGCTGGTAACGACCCCCAAAAAACTGCATCAAAATTTTGGAGCCACGCCCACCCATTCCGCCCCCAGCCCCCCGCATTTTGAAATCAGAAATGGCTATATCTCCCACAGTTTTTGAGCTAGAGCCACCAAATTTGGTGCCAAGATAGGTGATGATGACCCCCCAAAAACTGCATCAAAAGTTTGGATGCCACGCCCACCAATACCACCCTAGCCGCCCCAATCCACCCCAACGCTTCGTCAAAAACCGGAATGCGTGTATCTTCCAGAGTTGTGGAGCTAGAGCCACCAAATTTGGCAGGAAGATAGCTTGCAACGACCCCCGAAAAACTGCATCAAAGTTTTGGAGCCACGCGCACCCCTTCCACCCCCCTTTCCCCCTTCTTTTACAAACTTTGAGCTAGAGTCACCAAATTTGGTATGAAGGTAGCATTTGGCATTCCACAAGGATCTGCAGCAAAAATTTGAATGCCACGCCCAACCATACCGCCCCCAGCCCCTCTTTCCCCACTTTTACAAACTTTGAGCTAGAGTCACCAAATTTGTTATGAAGATAGCAATTGACATTCCACAAAGATCTGCATCAAAAATTTGGATGCAATTCCACCCATACCGCCCCCAGCCCCCATTTCCCCACTTTTACAAACTTTGAGCTAGAGTCACCAAATTTGTTATGAAGATAGCAATTGACATTCCACAAAGATCTGCATCAAAAATTTGGATGCAATTCCACCCATACCGCCCCCAGCCCCCCTTTCCCCACTTTATACAAACTTTGAGCTAGAGTCACCAAATTTGGTATGAAGGTAGCATTTGACATTCCACAAGGATCTGCAGCAAAAATTTGAATGCCACGCCCAACCATACCGCCCCCAGCCCCTCTTTCCCCACTTTTACAAACTTTGAGCTAGAGTCACCAAATTTGTTATGAAGATAGCAATTGACATTCCACAAAGATCTGCATCAAAAATTTGGATGCAATTCCACCCATACCGCCCCCAGCCCCCCTTTCCCCACTTTATACAAACTTCGAGCTAGAGTCACCAAATTTGGTATGAAGAAAGCAATTAACATCCCACATGGATGGGCATCAAAATTTTTAATACTGGTATCGAGTATACCGCAGTCGGTTGCGTCCGACTGCAACGTTTCCACTTGTTTAATAAATGTTTTTGAGAAAAGTACAAAAAATATGTAACAAAAATTTGGTCATCAGGTTAGCGCCCCCTGCGTTAAATTCAATTTAATTAAGTTGATGACCAATAATGGTAGTTTATAACACATGTATATTAAATTTTTATCATTTTTAAATAATACTAGTAGTGCGTAGAACCGCCTTTGTTTGAAATTACTTCAAAAATTACTTATAAAGTTGTTCAATATAATTCAATGATATGGTTGACCAAGCGTGTTTGATACCTTCGATTAATTCTGTCTTGGTACTATACTGCTTTCCGGACTCATACACTTTCCTGACCAACCATCCCCAGACGTTTTCAATGATGTTAAGGTCGGGTGAGTATGGTGGCCACTCCATGAGATCAACTTTTTGGCCCTGAATCCATGACTTCACGGATCGGGCGGTGTGAATTGGAGCATTATCGTGCTGGAAAGTCCACTGCAGGTTTTGAAAAATGTTTTGGAAATGCGGAAAAGCCGTTTTTAACACGGTGTTATAGTCCTGTGCGTTCATGCGCGATGTCAAAAACTGAAGCTCGCAAGTGCCGTAGTAAGATATTGCTCCCCACACCATAACGCTTCCCACCCGGCTGTGCAACCGGTCCAAGTGATGTTCTTCTTTGTGTAGGTCATGAAAATAATAATTATAGCCATCAGGTCCTTCCAAATTAAACTTTTTTTCATCTGAAAAGACAACATGCTGCCATTGGGTAGACCACGTCATGTGCGCTCGGGCAAATTTAAAGCGCATTTATTTTCTCAGCATATTGAGTGGTGGTTTTTTTTTAAATTTCTGTCTTTTTAAGTGATTAGCTTTCTTAATTACTCTTTGGAGCGTTGATAAGCTCGCCTTAACACCGGTTTGTTCCCTAATCTTAGTGGTCGATTCGTGCGAATTCGAAGCTTCCCGAAGTATTGCTCTTCTATCTGCTTGTGAAATCACTTGATTATTGCCGCCTTTGTAGTTTTTTCCATAGGTTTCCTTATTTTTAAGAAAATTGGCAGTTGTTTTTCTGTGTCTTCCCGTCTTTTCAGCAATTTTATGGTAGGATAGTCCAGATTCAAAGTATGCCTCAATCTTTGATTTTTCAACCAAAGATAAAACTGTTCCTTTACCCATACTGTACGTTTATTTAAAGATATTGAATACTTTGAGCTTCACAAAAAATTTGGTGACTGTAATTGCCAAAATAAGCAGGAAAAATAAAATTGCATTTGGCGGCGCTAATCTGATGACGCAAAATAAGTGCACGCATTCTTAACGAAAATAAAGCAGAATAGAAAATAAAACATAACGGTTCTTCTCTCGCGCTTTATTTCATTATGAGAGAGATCTCATATGATTATAACAAAATCAAAACAAAAACTAAGAAGTTGCGTGCAATAGGCAAAGAGAAAAAAGCAAAAGAAAATGAGTGTCAAGGGGGGCGCTAACCTGATGACGCGCAGTGTATGTAAATGCAGCTGGACCAGACGCAACGAAAAAAGTGGAAACGTTGCAGTCGGATGCAACCGACTGCGGCATACTCGATACCAGTATTAAAACCAGTAAAAAGAGGCCTGATTGGAAAGGGGTACGGACTGGGCAGGGCTGTACGCTGCCTTAAAGATTCTCCGATGCAGATGAGGATGTCACCAGCTATCGTCCTTCCAAATTTGGTGACTCTAGCTCAAAGTTTTTAAAAGGTGGGGAAAGGGGGGCTGGGGCGGTATGGGTGGGCGTGGCATCCAAATTTTTACTGCAGATCTTTGTGAAATGTCAGTTGCTATCTTCCTTTCAAATTTGGTGACTCTAGCTCGAAGTTTTTAAAAGGTGTGGAAAGGGGTGCTGGGGGCGGTATGGGTGGGCGTGGCGTCCAATTTTTGATGCAGATCTTTGTGGAATGTCAATTGCTATCTTCATACCAAATTTGGTGACTCTAGCTCGAAGTTTGAAAAAAGTGGGGAAAGAGGGGCTGGGGTCGGTATGTGTGGGCGTGGCATCCAAATTTTTGCTGCAGATCTATGTGAAATGTCAGTTGCTATAATCCTTCCAAATTTGATGACTCTAGCACAAAGTTTTTAAAAGGTGGGGAAAGGGGGGCTGGGGCGGTATGGGTGGGCGTGGCATCCAAATTTTTGCTGCAGATCTTTATAAAATGTCAGTTGCTATCTTCCTTCCAAATTTGGTGACTCTAGCTCGAAGTTTGTAAAAAGTGGGAAAAGGGGGACTGGGGGCGGTATGGGTGGGCGTGGCATCCAAATTTTTGCTGCAGATCTATGTGAAATGTCAATTGCTGCCTTCATACCAAATTTGGTGGCTCTAGCTCAAAGTTTGTAAAAAGTAAGGAAAGAGGGGCTGGGGCGGTATGTGTGGGCGTGGAATCCAAATTTTTGCTGCAGATCTATGTGAAATGTCAATTGCTGCCTTCATACCAAATTTGGTGGCTCTAGCTCAAAGTTTGTGAAATGTGGTGGAAAGGGGGGCGGTATGGGTGGGCGTGGCATCCAAATTTTTGCTGCAGGTCTATGTGGAATGTCATCTGGTGCCGAGGAACTAGTGAGATGGTTCTGAGGTGGGCAAGCTGAGGCCACCGGACTGGTCGCAGGTTGCGGATAGCGCAAGGCCTCTAGTTGAGGTTAGCTGCGAATAGCGACTTGTCGTGAATAAGCAGTCCCGGACAACAGCGGGTACCACACCGTATGTGGGACCGACAAGGCGCTTGTCTGACCGCCTTCTTAACATAGTCTTACACACACCCTTCTCCTACACATGTTTTCCTACCCAATTCCCACCCCCCACATCTCACAACGGGCAGTGGTGACGTCCTTGGGCAAGGGTGTCATTTCACCCCCCGAAGCCAGAGTGTTACGTGGTCCGTGCTCATTGGCTGGCTTGCAGTCAGGGGTAACCGACTGTATTTGAACGGAGCCTCACCGATACCTGGCCGCCTCGGTGAGTATACCTGGCCCCGGCGTGTTAGTGGGGGCTATGACACGCCGGTACTACTTTCCCCTACACTCGTGGGATTTATATGGATAACTAAAAATTTTTAAAAAACATGCGGGGCTTAACCGCAACCCAGGCAGCAGAGCGGATGGAAGAGGTGGCTCTGGACAAAGGCGGCGAGCTGACGCCGCGCGGGGGCCAGGCCCCCAAAGCACGGCTAAGCCGGCCGCTACACGGACGGACGTAAGGGGTGGGTCTGCAGTGCCTGGAACTGCGTCGGCGGCTGCCCTGCGGGCTAACGTAGCAAGCGGGGGAGACGCCGCAACACCCTCTTATGTTCCACAGAAGAGGCTGCAAAAGAAGTCGCCTCTACCGACACCGGGTCAGCCTGGCGGCTCTGGCGACCCGCTTAGGCAAGGCCTCAGCGGAGCCGGCCGCAAATGGTACCTCCGGTACCTCGAGCGTGGCTTGAAGCCGGAAGAGGCTCGCAAGAGAGCGTTGGAGCATCGGGCCCCGACCGCATCTCCAGTTGGGCGTATCGACGGCCAGGCCGTGGCGGGGAAGAAGCGACCCCTTCAACACACGTCGCCTACTGAGCTCCCCATAGACCTCAAGAGGCCGAAAAGTAGAGGTAACGCAACTCTGGAGGGCCAAGGTACCTCAAGCGGTTCGAAGCGACCGAAGGCGGCCAAGTATGCCAGTGTAGCTAAGGGCACTAACCTTGCTATACTGGCTCGTGAATTCCCGAGGAAGCGGCTGACCAAGGAGGAGTTGTCGGCGGTGGAGTCAGCCCTGGTAGAGGAGATGAGAAAGGGCTGGACCGCCAGCCTCAACTTTAATGGCATCCTATTCCGGGATGGTCTGGTCCTAGTGGACTGTCTGGACGAGGATGCCAGGAAGTGGCTGGAGCTGAAAGTGCCCAGCATCAGTGCCGCAGTGGGTGTGGAACTCGGCACATGCCCGCAAGGTGAGATACCGGAGTCAAACATCGTCACGGTGTACCTGCCACGCACGGCTGGTGAGACGGTGGAGAGGTCACTTGGACTGCTCATTGAGCAGAATAAGGGTCTTCTCACCGAGACGTGGCGCATTCTCAGGCGCCTGGAAACCAAGGGCGGAAAGGTGCTGACCTTTGGTTTGGAGGATGAAGCTCTGTCACTCCTCAGTAATAGGGGAATGATGGTGAGCTTCAGATTTGGTCAGCTGAGGTGCCGCCTGCACAAAAAGCAAGCTGCGACAACGATGGCTGTAAAGGTGCAAGCAGACGAAGTGCCTGGCACCTCTTTTGCGACCTTGACCAAGTAAATTCGCAACTAGTTGTAGATATGAGGGATCCATCGCCAAGAGCATGCATCTTGGTCCGAAAGAACACTAACTTTCTTTGTCTCTCCAAATTTCTCAGCGGGGATCTCGTAGCAATGCTAATCACTGGCGTGTTCGGGAGTATGGTGGTGGCGTCAGCCTACTTCCCGGGTGATACTGCGGAAGCCCCCCCAACAGAGGTTCAGGATCTGGTGGCATATTGCAGCAGCAATAGACTCCCATTGCTGCTGGGATGCGACGCAAACGCGCATAGCGTAGCGTAGGGCAGCACGGACAACAACAGTAGAGGTGAGTGTTTGCTTGACTATCTTGTAGCTAATGACCTTATGGTGTTCAATATGGGGCTGAACCCACTTTTATCACCAAAAATAGAGCCGAAGTACTTGATATTACTTTCGGCAATGGGAGAGCCTCTGGGCTGGTTTACAACTGGAGGGTCTCAACAGAACCGTCAATGTCGGATCACAGGATCATCCTCTTCGACATTAGATAAAATTTCAGGATTAGTAAAGTCATCAGGAATCCCCGGCGGAATGACTGGCCACTCTTCCAGTCACACCTGGGGTTAAATCTGAGCAGGCTAAACCATAGTAGGAGGGTCTCTTCTCAGGAAGAGCTAGAGCAACTCTCGACAGAAGTTGGCGAGACGATTATGCATGCCTATCATGCAGTTGTCCAACCAACTCCATAGAGTCCAACAGGGACAACCCTTGGTGGAATAAATAGCTTGGGATGCTTCGAGCAGAGGTCATGAGGCTGTTTAATACAGCCAAAAAGAATAGTGACAGATGGGATTTCTACACCAAGAAACTAACAGAATATAATAAAGAAATCAGGTACAGCAAACGTGCTCATTTCCGGAGATTTTGCTCCAACCTAGAGCAGGCCACACCTGCTGTGAAAGTCTTTAAGTCGATCTCGAAAGGCAAAGTGTTGTCCGAACTGTGCTTAAAGAGGCCAGATGGTTCCTTCACGGAAAATGAGGTGGAAAAGGCAGAACTTCTCCTGCAAACTCACTTTCCACTTTGTAAAACCCTCACCAACACTAACAGCTGTTACGAAACGGTTCCCATCAGGAGACCGGACTGGAGCCTGGCTGCAGCCATAGTAACAGAGCAAAGAATAAGATGGGCCATTGGTACGTTTAGTCCCTACAAGACCCCAGGTACGGACGGTATCCTCCCCGTCCATCTACAGAAGGGGATGGAACAGCTTATGGTGTTCCTCATTCGTATTTTCCGGGGTAGCCTAGCTATGGGCTACATACCTAGGGCATGGAGGACGGCCAGGGTGATCTTTATCCAGAAAGTGGGGAAAAAGGACCCCTTTCACCCCAAATCTTTCAGGCCGATCAGCCTTACCTCCTCCTTGCTAAAAACCCTTGAGAAGATAGTTGATAATCACATCAGGATCTCGTACCTAGTGCCAGTCCCTTGCATGATCACCAACAAGCCTATAGAGAAGGAAAGTCGACAGAATCGGCTCTCCTAGACCTAGTAAACAGTCTTCAATGCTCAGTGAAGGCCAAAGGCGTTGCTCTTTGTGCCTTCATGGACATAGAGGGTGCTTTTGATAAAACAGCACATGATGTTGTGGTTTGGGCGCTTCAGGGAAAAGGGGTTGAGCCAGGACTTACTCTCCGGCTAGGCAAGCTCTTTGACACTAGAATTGCGGAAGTCACTGTCAACAATTTGACGGTCAGGGCCCAAACCACCAGAGGTTGTCCACAGGGGGGTGTCCTATCACCTCTCCTCTGGAGTCTCGTGGTGGACGAGCTACTAGTCAAACTTACAGATAATGGATTTGAATGCCAAGGCTACGCTGATGACATTACCATTGTCTGTAAAGGCAACTTCGAGAACACGCTATGTGATAGAATTACTCTGGGTCTTAAACTTTGCTTGGACTGGTGCAAAGACGTGGGGCTGAATATCAATCCAGCAAAAACCACAATTGTCGCCTTCACCAATCGTTACAAGTTAAAGTCCATAAGACCCATATCTATTGGGGGTACGGTAATCCCACTCTCTACGGAGATAAAGTATCTGGGGGTTACCTTGGACAAGAGACTACTGTGGAGACAGCATATTGAGCACGCGGTACGCAAGGCTACAATAGCCCTAATGTGCTGTAGATCTCTCGCAGGGAAAAATTGGGGTCACTAAACGGCAACTGGGCAAACTCCAGAGACTTGCCGGCACATGCATCTCGGGCGCAATGCGTACGTGCCCATCCTCTGCACTGGACGTACTGCTAGGACTTCCGCCTTTGTATGTCTAAATCAAACACAGTGCGAACAGGTCTATTTTGAGAGTGGCAGGAGCGAACGCAATCACCTCTGTCACTAGTGCAACTGGCACACTGTTGGCCTTCCCGCAAGATGCGCAGATGGCCCTTTTTAGTTTCGAGAAGCTCTCTAAAACGGAGTTTAGCAATAAAGCAGAATGGACTAGTCTGTCTACCACCTATAATGTGAAACTACATGCTATTAGATGGTACACGGACGGATCATTAACAGATGAGGGTGCTGGAGCTGGAGTCTGCGGACCCCGACTTCAGTATCATGAGCCCCTGGGCAAATTCGCCTGCATTTTCCAAGCGGAATTTCACGCGATTAAAAGATGTGCAACTTTCAACTTCGAGAGGGGATACGTTCATAGAGACATAGCCATTTTCTCCGACAGCCAGGCAGCGATCAAAGCACTTAGTGCTTATAAAATCGTCTCCAAACTGGTTTGGCAATGTATTGAAGCACTCAATAGGTTGGGCAGTAATAACAAAGTCACCATCTATTGGGTACCGGGACATGCGGGTGTTCCCGGTAATGAGGTCGCCGATATTTTGGCCAGGAGAGGAGCAAGCACTCCTTTCCAGGGCCCTGAACCTTTCTGTGGGCTAGGACCAGGGTTTATCAGTCAGAGCAGTCGCATCGATCTGCTTAACGCATGTGAGGACGCTTGGCGGTTTTCACATGGAGCAAGCGATTGTTAGGTAGTTACAACAAGAAGAGAACTGAGGACTGTTTGAAGCTGAGCAAAGGATCTCTTCGGATAGTCACGGGCTTCTTGACCGGGCACTGCAGACTACGCAAGCATCTGCATAATCTCAGGTTAGGGGAAGACAGTCTTTGCAGACTGTGTCTGGAGGGGGATGAGACTCCAGAGACTGCTTGAGGAGTGTCCCGCCATCAGCCGACTGAGGCTCTCTCTTCTGGGGAGCCTCTTTCTGTCTACAGAGAAGATGAGGGCTCTCCGACCATGCCACATCGTCGCGTTCCTGCGATCGATCGGGCTGTTCGGGGAGTTGTAACCCACAACAGTTAGAGGGCACAATAGATCCTAGTGGTCGCAGTGCATGATCCTCGTTCCAAATAATAATAATAATAATATTGCTGCCCAACTGATGGAACAATTTCCTAAAATGGCACCCCCAACAGTAACAGAGTTAAAGCTCTGCTAGGTATGTTACAATGCAAGCCATTTAAAGAATACAAAATACAAAATACAAAGAATACAGCTGTCGAGAGAGAATTATGAGGTGTTCAAAGCAGCAATGAAGCTAAAAAAACAAAACCAAGTTGCTGCTGTTTTCTGTCGGCGTGCGCTCGTTTACATTAAGACGATTGAAAGCGGCAAAGTTATCTGCATGACGAGCTTGCAAAAGCTCTCTCAGATAAGCGTGCAAAGAGAAGTTAATGAGTGCGAACACGACCGAGCCCCAGATAATCTCTTTCGGTCTTAATTCTTATCTAACTACTGCAACCTTGTTAAATGCTGTTTATTATCTAATTCTCTTATATGTAATCCTTAGTATTTGTGTGTGCTCTTTAATTTTAAGTTCTAATATAATAGATGCGTTTCTTTTGAGGTCATTTTTGTGTAAACAAACTGCCACTCCATATTAACAACTCTAAGGTGAACAGCCAAACAATGGTTCGGATCTTAAGCAAACAAAAGAATGGTCTAAAGATTTGCCATTTAAATGCCCAAAGCTTGGCTAATAAGATAGAAGAGTTTCGCTGTATGTTCGTAGATTCTAAGGTTGATGTTGTATGCGTGACTGAAACATGGTTTGTCCCCGAATTTAGTGATCTGTCTATTATAAGTGAAGGGTTCAATGTGTTTCGCTCAGATCGATTAGGTCATGCTGGCGGAGTTGCCATATTTGTCTCAAAGAGATTGACTTGTAAAGTTATTTCTAAGCAACCCAGTGGCAGTCCAATTGAATTTATTTTTATTGAAATGATTAATTTAAATCCTGACAGCAAACTGCTAATTGGCTGTATATACAGACCACACAAGAATATAGAATACTCAAATCTCTTAGAATTAATATCTAATTTAACTTTACGGTATACTGATGTAATCCTGACTGGTGATCTTAACAGTAACATGTTAACAGAACATCACTTAACGGACGAAATGGAATCAATAGGTTTAAAACTAGTCAATTCAAGAACACCAACCCACTTAACTCGAACTGCTGCTACTCTACTGGACGTGTTTTTTGTGCAAAACCTAGAGAACATACTCCTATATGACCAGATCTCTGCACCAGCTTTTTCAAAGCATGACTTAATTTTTCTAATATATGATCTTAAACGTAACTATAATAATCAGAGTATAAAATTTAGAGATTTTAAAAATATAGATTTACTTCGGCTATATGAGGAATGCAGTAACCTCAACTGGGATATTATTTACTCAACACCCAACGTTGATATTCAATTAGGTAAATTGCAAAGCAATATTCGAGTTTTATACGACAAGTTTATACCAGTGCGGACCCATACTACCAACTCGTCAAAAAAATCTTGGTTTAACTGTGATATTAAGCGAGCAATAGGAATTAGAAATAAGGATTATGACAAGTGGAAACGATATAAAATTGACAATCTATATAATATTTTCAGAAGTAGTAGAAGTAGAGTAAGTAAAATGATTGATAATGCTAAGCGAGCTATTTAGTAGGGGTTGGAAGTGCAATATCAAATGTACAGAAATGGAAAAATATAAAAAATTAGGGATAGGAAGAGCGAAAGTAGAGATGTGTAGTGAGGTGGATGTAAATGAGTTAAATAACAAATTTGTCGATTTAAATGTACCAGTGACTAACTGTAATACATATCTAAGTTCTGTGTCGTTCAATAATTGCAGTAACGTTTTTGATTTTATATGTGTCAGTCCATGTGAGGTGTTGTCAGCTATGTCATTCATTAAATCTATTGCAATAGGCTTGGATGACGTCAACCCAAAATTCCTTAAAATAATATTACCGCATATAACTAGTCATATTACACACATAATTAATACGGCAATTACAACCAGTTCTTTTCCCGACCAGTGGAAAGCAGCTAAAGTTATCCGAATCCCTAAGGGAGGTCATGAATACAGACCAATCTCAATACTGCCATTCTTGTCAAAAGTTTTTGAGCAGCTAATTGCACAACAAATTAAAAAGTTCCTTGAGCTAAATTTACTTTTAAGCCAAAAACAATCGGGGTTCAGATCAAACAGAAGCTGTACTACAGCACTTATAAAAATAATTGAAGATATAAGAAAACACTTGGATAATAGTGAAGTAACGTTTTTGACACTTCTTGATTTTAGTAAAGCTTTTGACACGGTCAACCACGAGATACTCTTGACAAAGTTGCACAAGATGTACAATTTTTCCTTGACAGCAACAAAACTATTACGTTCATACCTCACTAACAGAAGGCAAGCCGTTGTTGTAGCTGAAAATAAATCGGACCATAGATTTGTTGCTCGGGGTGTTCCGCAGGGATCGGTTCTGGGGCCACTACTTTTTACAATATATGTTAATGATTTGCCTGATGTCCTGACTAGATGTGAAGTCCATATGTATGCTGATGATGTTCAAATGTATGTGAGTCGTCCATTATGTCAACTTAATGAATGTATAAATATGTGTAATATTGGTTTAATATCTGTTAGTAAATGGGCACGAGAAAACGGGCTGGCCTTAAATCCGGCTAAATCGAAATGCCTTGTAATAAAAGAAACCTTTGAGCACAAATAATTTAAACAAGCTTAATATAGGTGGAGTTGCAATAAATTATGTAGACAAAACAGACAATTTAGGAGTAACATTGAACAAAACACTTTCTTGGACCGATCATGTAAATAAAACTGTTGGTAAAGTCTACGGTACCCTAAGGCAACTTTCCTTAACCCAACGCTTCTTACCAGTCAGCATTAAGACAACCATAGCAAAAGCAATGATTGCACCCATACTAATGTATGGTATTGACATTTTTGGCAATAGAAGTTTAGCTAGCCAAAATAAATTAAAAGTGGCGCTAAATAACATAGCTCGTTATGTATTTAATTTAAAAAGAAACGAACACATCACCAGCCACGTAAATAAATTATTTGACTTGTCTTTAACCAACATAATTAACTATAAGATTTTAATTCTTCTCCATAAGATTATATATACCAAGCAGCCTGAATATCTTTTTAGCAATCTTAGATTTAGCACGTCCCAGAGAACCAATAACATAGTTTGTTTAAGAACAAAACTTGCCTGTTCTGAAAAGCAGTTTTACATCTGGGCTGTTCGCCTTTGGAACCAGTTACCTACTCAATTAAAGACCATTAGAAACGCATCTCAATTTAGTAATAAGTTAAAAGCACACTATAGAGAATTAATGTAAAAATAATATATTCAAAATATAATAATATTAATGGAAATGCTAGTACTAAAAAAAAATAATAATAATAATAATAATAGTAAAAATTATAATAATAATAATAATAATAGAGAAGTAATGTAAAAATAATATATTTACAATATAATAATATTGATGGAAATGTTAGTAATAATAATAATAATAATAGTAAAAATAATAATAATAATAATAATAATAATATTAATAATAATAAATATAATAATAATGATAGTAATAATAGTAAGTAATAATAAAGTAATAATAATTATAGAAATGCGAACAAAAGAATTATAAGATTGTAATGACTAGCGCACTAAATTATAAGTTGTTAAACTTGTAGCGTTAGGAACAAAAACACAAATAAACAAACAAATAATTTGTTCTAAATTTTTTAATTTAACTGACCGAACATTGTCATTAAGTGACACGCGCTGGCAGCAGCAGAACTAAATCTTTGCTATGTAAGTAATAATTCAAATCACGTAATTTAATTTTTTCCATTCATTTTCATATTATTATTTTAAGTAAATGTGATGGACACCGCACTAAATCCAGAAACTTTGAGTTGGCTGGCTCGAAAACCGGTGATTTATTTGCCAACAGCACTGTTGTAAACGATGCCGGTGCCTCGAGTAAGTATACAACTCAATTTAACAGTTGAAAATTCGAAACTAATTTTAAATTAAATTCTTTTTAGATAAATTATTTGATGTTCGTAGTGCAGTTGATGTGGAAACTTGTGTTTCTTTTGTCAATGACAGCACACCGTATATTGAAAATAATATTGATGTTCCAAGTACTTTGATCAGCCTTCAAATTTTTAACCGACGTCGTCCTGCTGAAATAGAAAGGCTTACACATCTTATGAAGCAGCTGAAAACATGGACGCCGATATTCTAAAAAAAAAAACTGTCAACAAAAAACACAACAAAAAACACAACAAATTGCCAAAAAAAAAAAAATATTGCTGAATCACCATCCGGGGAAAATTAAATAGAACCGTACCTGTCCTATTAACACCGTTCGATAAATTCTGCAGTGATACCATTTTAAAATATCGCAGTCGCAGGTGTACAAGAAACAAATCAATATATTTTCAGTGTGCCATATGCTGGTAATTTGGGCAAAAAATATATCCGGGCGTGCCCAGTTTTAAAAAAATATTCTGAGGAATGCGGCGCAGTTTTCCCAGCAGCTTTGAGAGGCCCAATGCATCGAAAGCATCTAGTTACTTATGCCTCAATGCTAATCGTAGAAGACGTACAAATATACGGTTTAGCTAACTTTATGGGTCACCATAAAGACATACATAAGGAGATTTACCGAGTTCCAGCTACATTTGCTGAAATAACTGAAGTTTCTCAATTGCTCATGGCTGCGATTCAAAATGATGACGAAAATTGTATTGAAAGTGATGTAGAAAATGAGGTAGAAACTCAACAACAAACTGAAAGTTCGTTTCTTTCACTGAATGATCGTGTTTGTCTTACCGGAATCCTATAATCGAAGGCCTTATTAGTTGCTAGCGATCTCAAATAAATCATAGTTCCTTTTAGATTTAATATTCTATATTAGATCTAAGCTTATAAAATTTAAATAAATAAATAAATAAAAAAAATTACACTGTGCGAACTGAAACATGTACATACATGTACATTTTAAAAAAAAATTATTAAGCCGTAATGTTGACGGATGCATTCAAAACAACAAACAAAACAAAACCGCACTGGTACGACCCGTCATCACCCTGCTATGACCATAGATTGATGACATTAAAACACTTAATGCTGGTTATGTTGCGAAAATCTGCGCGTTGGTACTTAGAAAAATAAATAAAGCTGGAAAAAACGCAAAAGCGAGGAACAAACGATGCTTATGAAAGACACAGCTCTGACTTTAGAAAACAAAAGATTCTTTACGAGCATAAATAATAAGTACTTATATTTTGTTTTTAAATATTATTTATTTTGGAGTAGGATAAAGTTTATTTTTGAATAAAATATAATATTTTAAATGCGTTTTTTTAAGAATTTCTCTAACTAAATTATATATATATTTATGGAGCTAAGACGGGTCAATAAACTATATACAATTGCCACACTCACATTTAAGGGTGCTGTATATGCATAGATGAAGACAAACAGTCAAATTTCAGTTTAGCAATTGCTGGTCATTTATACTCTTTCCTTTATAATCTGACATGCCAATTATCCATCGCAATTAGCTGACAAATTCAAAGTATTCAAACTTGTCGATGTCATTTGCTGACACAGAAAAAACCAAAATATGAAAAATAGCAACATTCTAGACAGCAGGCCCAAGGCGTATTTAAATACGCCTTGAGCAGGCCCAGCAAAAAGGGAAACACACGCACACATACAGTGACAAATTTTTACCGTTCTTGGTTGTCGCTGGCCTGCCGCTGGCCTGCTGCTTGTCGTACACTTGACGGGCCGCTGTGTGAAAAAGGCAATAGAAACAAAAACGCTATCGCGCTCCCTCACACTCATTGCACAGATGGTTTCTGAGAGCGGAACCCTGAGACGAAATAACTGTAAACCCTTTTCTTAACAATTGCAACATCTTGATATTGTACGGTCTTTGGTCAAACTGTTACGAAATGACTCATAAAAAGGAAGCTATATTTTGAAGATCCCAGTCATATCTTGCGGGGAAAGGGCTAAAATGGCAGCACTGCTTCGGCTGTCGAGCCGGATGTGCGATCTCGCATTATTGCTCAGAACAGTGCTACCATAATTTGTTGAGCAAAAAAAGCCTGACATGCAAAATAATCAAGCTAAAAAGGCTATTTACATATAAATTAAGTCAAACTGATACGAAACAACTGCGCTGTACCTGAGGCCCCAGCCAATGAATACTTTAGCTGTGATCCTACTAACTGTGATATTACTTCCAGAAAAATGGAAACTTGCTAAGATTATCCCTGTCCCAAAGGGCAATGGAGATTTTAGACCAATCTCAGTTCTTTCTTTTCTATCCAAAGAGTTTGAAAATTTACTAGCTAACCAAATAAATGAATATATGGTTACCAACAGTCTTCTCAGCAATGACCAATCTGGTTTTAGGAAAAACAGAAGCTGCACCACAGTAATCCTTAATATTGTTAAGGGTATACGTAGAAGCATGCATGATGGCAATGTAACGTTCTTGACACTGCTTGACTATAGCAAAGCTTTTGATGCTGTCACATATGACATACTAAAATGAAGAAGCTATATAGTTTAACAGCTACAGCCGATTCCTTACTACGCTCATACCTAGTAAATCGTCTTCAATCTGTTGTCACACCGTCAAGTTCGTCGTCATTTCTGTCTCTGAGCCGTGGAGTGCCACAAGGATCAGTTCTTGGGCCATTACTATACTCGTGTTATGATAATGATTTGCCCATGTCTTTTCTGAATGTAATTTCCATATGTATGCTGATGATGTGCAGTTGTATTGTTGTAGTCCACTGTCCAGAATTGATGAATGTGTAATTGTAACTAAGAGAGAATTGGTCAAGGTGAGCGAGTGGTCACGAAGTAATGGCCTTTTTATAAACACGTCCAAAACTAAGTGTATAGTAATATAAAAAAAGTCCATAGACACCCTAAACTTAGAAAAAATGTAGATTGACCGTAATTCTATTAACTACGTAGACAAGGTAGCTAACCTAGGCTAACCTAACTGATTTGGAGTGACCACATAATTAAATCTATAGGTAGAACTTATGTATGCAGTCTTAAGAACTCTATACCTGACACAGCATCTCTTGCCAATTAATATTAAACTCGTTGTTGCTAAGACCTACCTTATACCAACTCTCTTGTATGGAGTTGAAATTTTTTCAAAGCCTGACGATGCTAGTAAGTAGAGGTGGGCACGGGCCGGGCTTTTATCGGGTAACCGTGGGTACGGGCTGAAAAATCATATTTCGGGTTGGGTGCGGGCGGGTGTGGGTTAGTCCGTTCAACCCGCTTTACCCAAAATAAAGTTAGTAAATATACTGGTAAATATTCTGGTAAATACTTAAAAGTTTCCTTTTTTTGTGACTTTGTGTACAAACTCGATGAATTTTTTTTTTATCGATTGTCTCTATCACAATTGCCATCACTAATTGAAAAAATGAACAAAGCAAGAAATATGTCGGACGCTAATAAAAAAAGTGAAGAATTTGCATCAGAAATAGCAAAAACTAAGCAAGAAGTGCAGAGAGGAATAAGTAATAATGACGCTCGATATAAATTAATAGAAAATACGTTTGGAAAAAGCGAAGTGTGGAAAACTTTTAAGAACGTGGAGTGCGATGGCAAACGTCTTGATTTTGTGTGCTGCTGCAAATGCAAACTTGTGTTGTTGCATTGCAAAATAGAGTTGCATGATTCCAATGTAATGGAACAATTAAAGGAGAAAACCTTAAATTCTTTAGAAAAACGTTTTCAGCCAACTTCAGTTCATTTAGTTGGATTATTTTTAAACCCTCCGTTCAAAGAGTTAAGTTTTTTATCACCCGAAAGATAAGATCATGTTTTAGAAACAGTTAAATGCATGATTGAATATCGAGAAACTTTAAAAGACAATCATGACGACTCGCAAACAGAAAACTCTTCGCCAAACACGAGTCACGAGTTTCAAGAGTTTTTTGACACGCATCAGCCAAAAAACCAAAACTTGACAAAAATGCCATTGACTTAGAAATCGAAAAATATTATTCCACAACTTATCAATCAAACTTGCCAATATTAGAATTTTGGAAAAAAGCAACTGACCTCAAAATATTGCAAGTTGTGGCTAAAAATATATTATGTATTCCGGTTAGCTCTGCGACAAGCGAGCGAGTTTTTTCATCATCTGGAAAAATTCTCAATGAAAGACGCACAAGACTTTCAAGTGCAAGTTTAGACAAGCTTCTTTTTTTGTACAAAAATATGTAATATGTAAAAAAATATATGTAATGTAAAACGTAATAAAAAAGTAAGTTTTTGAAAAAAGTGAAATTTAGAACTTTTTTTTTCGGGCGGGCGGGTTGGGTTCGGGTATGATATTTTTTTTTGCCATCGGGTGCGGGTAAAGATTGGCGCTCCGGCGCATGGGCTGGGTTAGGTCGGGTGCGAAAAATTAGGCCCATGCCCATCTCTACTAGTAAGCACAGGCTCAATGTTGTCTTCAATAATATTACGCGTTATGTGTTTAATTTAGAAAGAAGAGACCATGTTACAGCATATGCATTCAAAATATAAAACCTAAGATTGATAAACTGGATTCAACTAAGAGCATTAATATTGTTACACAAAGTTATAAATACAAAAGAGCCCAGTTATCTTTATAATAGATTGATTTTTTTAATTTCACGTCGGACAAATAATTTAAAAACTGTACGTCATCGATTATCTGTCTCTGAACACCAGTACTTTATACACACTGTTCGTCTGTGGAACAACCTAGCACACGACCTAAAGATAATTAGTAGCGCACCACAATTTAAAAGCAGGCTTCTCCTGCATTTACAAAATAATATCTAACCAAAATAATTTTAATACATATCTATATACATATGTATATAAAAGAGTTTGTCCTGATGAGAATGGAAGAGCCACAGCCTAAACGAAAAGAGCTAGGAGGCTGAAATTTTCACACAACTTTCCATGCAGCACTAAGAAGGGAATTTTTATTTGGACAACTCCTTCAAGTACCTCCCATACGATTTGGAGCACTTTTTAGCCATTTTAAAAAACAAATTACAATTACAACAAGTACCCATTCCACTACTGTCGCCTGATTGTCGCACAAGCTGAGGGTTTGATCGCGAGCGAGAATACAAAAACAAAACAAATGCGCAGTGACGCCTTCGCGTCGCACAAGCAAAGTCATAAAACAAGGTTCTTACACCTGCAAAAAAGAAACGGATTTCCGCTTCTTAATGAATAAGTGCATACACAATTAAGTGAACAATGCGCTTGAAAATTATTTATTTTTTTTATTTATTATTACTAGCTTAAAGTTTTAAACTAATAAAACTAGTAGTGGGATTAGCATGGCTGCCGTGGCCTTCAGCTTTTTATAATTAGGTATGTACAGTTTTATATTTAATTCTAGTAAGTGGCCCGCTTACTTCGCTGCGCGGATAGTTTATATAAATTTTAGCAATAGAAGATAGATACAAAATAAATAAATTAGAAAATATTTCACAAAATCAAAGTATTTAATATTCTCTTTTCCACGCCAACATTGAGGTAGAGAATCAGGCGCGTAATTTTTTATTGTGGTTTCCCCAGCAGGCCTTATCCACTTATTGAATTGAATTTGCAATTAACAATTGTTAAGAGCTTCTTTAAAAAACGATATTGGTTGTTTTCCGTCAGGTGCTAATACAACTAAACTTTTTGGTGAACTGACTCTTGAGCAGGCTACATAAAATTGGCCATGAGAAAAACAATCGTGTCTTAAGTCTAGTCCGGCTAATTTAAGAGTTTGTCCCTGTGATTTATTAATTGTTAAGGCAAAGCAAACTTTTCAAGGAAATTGCAATCTTTTAAATTGAATTGGCAATTCAGAATCAGAAGGTATTAATGGAATTCTCGGTATAAAAACCGTTTCCCCTATGCCCTATACCATTGCCAGTAAAGATTATTGCTTCGACAACATTCTTATAAAGGACTTTAACTTGCAATCTTGTACCATTGCACAGTTTTGGCGGCTTCAAGTTGCGAATCAACATTACAGGTGAACCAATCTTTAAAGTTAATTTATAATGAGGCAGGCCAGCCGGATTTAATGAATTAAGAAACTCGACGGGGTAATGAACTGCATCTTCGATTTCAGTTACAGAATCAATAGAGTTATATGTCATTTCTTCACTTTGAAATGATTTTAATAAAAACTCGTTTATTTCCAATGCATTGTCATTTCTCGCAGTCAAAATAGCACGTTCTGAAAACCATTCGAGTGATTTTTGAGAGATATTTGTAATATCCGGAAATATTTTTAGAGTTAGCTCTTCAATACTTTTCACAACATGACACAAAGTGGGTTGTAAAGTTATTTTGCCATCTTGGGTTGGAAATAATCAATTTCCTATTTGAAGAAGCATTTCTGCAAATTCACCAGCTATGCTATAACCTTTTAAGTGCACTCGCATATTCTTCGTTAATGCAATTTTCTGTATTTTGGGCCACAAAATTGAAGATTTTAAGCACGCATTTATTTCATCTGCTCTTGTTCCTCTGGGGATCACTGGAAGTGTTTGTCGAAAATCACCAGCTAAGAGAACAGTTATGCCACCCATTAAGTATTCACTATCTCGAATGTCTTTCAAAGATCGATCTACAGCTTCAAAAGCACCTTTATGGGCCATAGTACACTCATCCCAAACAATAAGCTTGCAATCTTTGAGCACAGCAGCAATATTAGATTGCTTTGAAATTGAGCAATGTGGTGTTTCTAAATGAATCAAATTAAATGGAATCTTAAGTGTAGAATGCGCTGTGCGACCACAATTAAGTAAAGTGGCTGCGATACCGGAAGAAGCAACGGCCAATGCAATTTTTTTGCTTTGCCGTACCTTTGCCAGTTATAAATTTAAAAGATACGTTTTACCTGTTCCACCAGGTGCATCTAAAAAATAGATTTATCCCTTTTCTGCTTCAACGCTATGTAGTATCTTTTCGTATACATGTTTTTTGCTCAGCAGTAAGGAGTAGCTCATTATTAACAACAAAATTATTGCAATTTTCATAATTTGTTTCTCTATGATATTCAATATTTGGAACAAAATCCTCGGATCTAATTGTAGTGGAAGTCCATAATAAGTCAAGTTTTGACCACCAGTAGACAGTACAATATCTTCAATGTAAATAAGACATTTATTTAATACATTATTCACAATACTTTCATCAATATTTCTGTCTTGTGAAAAATGAAAGGCTCTTAAAATATCTTCTGAGAAGCTCTCTTTATAAGTATTCCAAAGTTTAAGAGCATCTGAAATTTGACAAAATACTACCATTATTGCAAAAAGTTCTCTCAGTTTTTAGGGTTTTGACATATGACAGCATCGGCTATAGTTGAATCCCAGTGCTTATCATCTTCTAGTAATCCTAGAGCTTTACACGCCAATTGAAATGATGCGAATGCTATACCATTAACGGTTTTTAAATTTAAAAATGAAGTTGGGCCCCTTACAAAATGTAATAAAAGTCTTAAATAAAAACATTCTGTATTATTAGGATGAATAGTGTAAACTCTTCCCAAAGCTGAATCTCTTTTAACTCCAGGAAAATTTGGTACATCATGCCCTCGTTTTCTTCTTTGAAATTCTTTATTGTTCCACGTAAAATACGATGGAACTTCACAATATAGAAGCGTTCTTGCAAACTCATCACGTGTGCATAGCTCAAAGAAGGCTAGCAAAGTGGTTTTGGGTGTAGTGCTTAATCTGTCAAGTTATTTGGTCGGATTATTGGGGTTAAAATATATCCGTTGACCATTTTCTAAATAAACAGCTAATTGTGTAATAGCCGGAAAACGTTTATGTATGGGAAATGCAAGGATTCTCCATACCGCTTCTGAGCTACTTATATAACGGCCACTTTCGTACATATTAATTTCATTACGTTGGTCTTCAAGATAAAATGATGCTTGATCACTGCCCTTGTTAACATATTTACAAATGTATTTAATAGACTTTACAGAACTACAATACTCAACATTTATATGAGCTTCAAATGTTCTCAATAGTACACGATTGTAAGGCACAACCCAACGATTATCTATGCATTTACCATTTATATTAATTGCATTACCACCATCTTCTATCGCTCTTCTACGATATAGAGGGTAACTATCTTTTCCAGTCACAGTTTCTTTAAGTAATTCTCGAGGAAACCTTTTGGTACATTTTCCATTTTTCATGCATGGCGATTTATTTTTAAATGCACCGCAAGGACCATGAATCATATTTGACCTAACAATGTTAAATAACAAAGGATCCTCATCTGCGTTTGGTATTTCGGCACAGATAATTTGATCGATTTTATCTGGTCTTATTTTATTTTCTAACCAAAGTAGAATATATATATGTGGTACACACAGAAAAAAAAAATTTTAAATCGCATAATTTACACTTAGATTCTAAAATTTTTCGGAACGATTTTCGGTCTACACCTTTAATTTTAAATTCTAAAACTGGAATTTTAAATTAAAATTTTAAAATTAAAATTTTAGGTTTAAAATTTTTTATTTTATATTTAAAGTGCTTACATTTTAGATTTCACAATGAAAACTTTTTGATTCAAAATTTTTTCATTATAAAATTAAGCATTAGAAACCTTAAATTAACTTAAATAAATTTTGAATTGAAAAGTAACCATTTTAAAATCTAAATTTTTTTATACTAAAATAAAGGTGTATAACTTTTGAAATTTAAATTAAAAATATTCCTTTTTAAAATTTCGGATTTAAAAATTAATAGCTTTCATTTTTAAAATTAAAATTAAACATTTTTCAAGTGAAAAGTTTTCTCTTTAATTTTACTATTCATAATTTTAAAAATTATGTTTTTAATTTTTAAATTAAATATTCTACACCTTATATTAAGTTGAGTTGCATTTAAAATTAAATACGTTTCATATTTAAAAGTAAATGTTTCCCCTCTTGATTTTAGTATTTTACCATTTAAAATTCAAAACAAATCCTTTTAATTTAAATATATTTTTTGCATATTTATTTTTCTTTTATTTATTCAGTTGTTAAATTTCCATGTTGAAGCTTAAAATTAAAAATAGTTTCTTCATATTATTAAACATTCTTCTTCATTTCTTTTATTTACAAATGTTTCAAAGTGGCTTATATTTTACATAATTTTTTTGATTATTCATCGTATACAAATGCATTGGGTGGCTGTCAAACCATGTTATATCTTTTATTATAATTGATGGATCTGCTTTTTCAACTTCATAGGCGTGTATATGTGTACAAAACCTAAGTATATTAATATTATTACAGCCAACATAGATTTTGTTTTCTTCATAAAAAAAGAAGAGTAACTTAAACAATTTAAACTCATTTTCCGTATTTGTTAAATAATAATTATTTTTATAAACAATTCCACAATATTCAATTTCTTCGCAGAAGTGTAAGAAATCTGATTTAAAATTATAAGTACAAATCGAATTTTTCAAACAATCGATGTCTGTTATTTTAATTTCTTTAAAGGTAGATTTCTTAAACTTAGGTGGTAAGCCTTTTTCAAAATTAAATAAAAAATTAGAAAATTGCAGTTCAGCCTTAATAGCAACAGATTTGCATGCGTTCACTCTAGATGTTATTGAATGTAAATATGATTTAGGAGCTTTATGTTTTGACTCAAAACGCATAACCCAAGCATATTTTAATGGTCCGCATTTTGTTATTGCGCTGGGATAATGGACTAAGAAATGATGCTTTGGCTTCAGGGTCGCTCCATATAAACTAACATAAAGCTCATGATGCACTTTAATTTTTTCTTTTAAGTTGTTCAAATCCGTTTTTGTGAATTTACTTTGAAATAAAATATCGATAATTTCTAATAACTTAGTAAATAGAATCCAATGCTCATTATCTTTAGGAACTAAATCACCAATCATTAATGGTAGAAACTTGGTAAAACAAAATTTTTCACTAGCAGTCATTCGTATTTCATTCTTTTTTAATTTTTTTATATCAAGCGGACATGACGAATTTCTTATTTCTATTTCGCCAAAAGAAAATAGTTGCTTCCTGCTGTTTACAGTTTCTATACTTATTATTTTATTGTCAATTAAATATAAAAGTGTTTTACAAACATTATAAACACATACACCTTCTAAAACATCGTGCATCAAATCAAAAAAAAAAATTGTGCAATTGATTGAAAATGCAATCAGCTTTAATACCTGATTCTGAACACTGCTGTGCAATCAAATCTGATTCGTATGAAAGTAAGCTTCTCATTTGTTCTATATTTTCTATACTGTCGGAACTCATTTCCTTATTAGTTCGTCTGCATACTCTACAATACCGTTTTGACCTAAACGATTGCGTAAAACCTAATAAAGAATTTAAACCTAAATTATCTGCTAAAATCAAACCTAAAACAAAGTAAATTTTGTGTGTACCTCCTTCAGGTGTATTTATTTCAATACCTTTTTCCAATTTTGTAATTCTTTATATAAAGGAAAAAGTACTGTTTCGTGATCACAGCATTTCAATGCTTGCGATGGAATGAACGAAAATGGGAACATAAATTCTAATTGAGACAATAAATGCTGTGGCAATGTAGGAAATGAATAATATGATCCACAAATGGATGAAGTATGGGCACCTAGAGCATTATTCGTTTGAAAATCATCAAAATATAAAAAGTATGGAATAACAATATCATCAGGTAAATAGGTTTTTAACTTTTTATGATATGTTTCTGAATTTACGAAATTAACAAAAAAATTTTCCTTTTCAAGTACTTTTTGATTTTTTAATGTTGAGCTTAGAACGTTAGGAAGTTCAAAAAATGACTTGATCTGAAACTCAATAGGCATTACATAAATATCAATTTTGTTTGGAGAGAGCTTACTGTTTCCTTTTTTTATTTTTTTTTACCGATTTTATGAGATACTATATACGATATGGGATCCCTGAACTTGTCAGTTTCCTTTAAATACTTTAAAAGTCGATATTCCGATTTAATTTCCTTGAATGGATCAGAACAAATCGCACTCAAGCACTCTATCTCATCCTTAAAATCGGATGCGGATAAATTCATATTATTGAAAACGTCAGAAATTGGTAAAAGAAAGTCTGATATCATATTTTGTACAGCAAGTACTTGATTCCTTGGCATAAAAGATTTAGAATGCAATTTAAGCGATAGTAAGATTGTCTGCTTTTTAAAGTTTTCAAGACACTTCTTTGCATGATAACTTTTAGAATTAGTTATATATGGATCTTTGTTTAAAGTAAGAGCATACTGGTTATTCAAATTATTTAAAGATGGATCTTTTTCTAATGTAGGAGCATACATAAATTTGTAAATGTTACATTCTCTTCACTAACACTATTATTTCTTGCATCTTTATGTATGTTACTAATATGCCTTTTGAAAGTCGAATAGTCTAAAAACAATTGGTGGCATTCATCAATTATACATCGTACGGGATCATTTTGTGACGGCTTCATTAAATGGACATACTTTAAATGTTTAATCATAAGGGCAACCGTTATCATTTTTTGTTTACATTTAAAACATTCGAAGCTCGACATTGTTTGATCAATCTTTCATATAATGAATAAGGGCTGTTAAATTAGATGATTTAATATCATATAGAGTGTCAATGCTATAAAAAAATTTTTGTATGAAAACCCACGGTTGCTGTGACGCTTTTGGATATTGTAAATTAATAGTGTTGAATATTTTAAAACAAGTATCCAAACACTTTATAAATGAATCTAACTTATACAAGTTTTTGTCAAAATAAACATAAAATGATTGCAGGTCATAGCAATGCGCGCCTTCAACGATTACAAATGGTTGAAGTGTGCACGCATTGTTATAGTTCTTATTAATTAAATCACTAATTTTCTTTTCATAATTACTGATGGCTTCCAAACGAAGAATAAAACTTTCCTGTGCATCTAAAAGTGTTATTCTCCTTTTTTTTCCTTTTCCTGTGTACCAGCTGTTTGTAGGTACGATAGATGGCAGCAAGCTTGCCAAAATATAATCAAAAGAATCTGTTGTCAAAGAAAGTTTAAAAAAACATAAGAAAATTGTTAATGTTGTCGTTTAAGTCAACGAAATAAGTAAAGCCTTTTATTATTACCAATATTTACTGCAAGTTCCAATTGCCCAAAAACTTTTTTGCAGTTTTCGTTGTGAATATTAGTTTTGTAATAATTCACAATCTTCTCCTTAAAATAATCCCATTTTACAGATAAAAGCGATCCTTTCCCTGGGTAAATAATGTTGAAATCAAGGTTTATCTGAAAATTTAAAAGTATTATAAGTTGTTTAAATGTTTTAGTCTCATTTTACTTACCAAATCGACTGCTCGACTATCCGCGTATTTGGGCCATTCCTTTAAAAAGTCTTCTGGTGATAACGATTTTAGATCGGATTTACGCAGCTGATAAGATTTTGTCCACTTATCTAGAACTGTGTCCCAATCAGAAACATTTCTTTTTAAATCAGCTTTGTATTCAGCACACAAAAGGACATCAAATTCTGGCTGCAACTCAATTTCATCAAAGGATGAATTATCAGTCGATTGTTGAAATCTCATGCGTTTCGATCGTGTGTTTACATATTTTGAATAAAGCTTTCCCTTCGGGTTGTCTTTTCCAGATCGAGGAATAAAATAAAACTCCTAAGAAAATTTCGATTAGTCTTAAAATAATAAGATTTGTTTAAGATATACCCACTTTTGAATCTACCTCAGTTGGAAAAGTTTCAACTATTTGATTTACTATACCAGGAAAGTCGCAAGTTTTTATGGAGTGTTGGAGACAGTTCCCCTCCTCAATAATCAATGAGATGATCTGATCTCTATGGAAGTTGGTCAATTTTTGATTCGTCGCATAAAAACCTAAAATGGCGTTGCCTTTGGAACAACTTTGAAGAATATGTGAAACGTTCTGAAGTTGTGTATAAATTAATTAAATTTAATTTTGTATGTTTCTTAAATTTTCCCTCACCAAAGGCTGCTGATCCGTATAGCTTGAAGCTAGCGAACCATATAACCAGGTTTTTACCTTAGACTGGGTTGAAATTGTGTTATCGTCAAAGTTAAACTGTGAATAAATACAAAATTTTGTTTACAAAAAAATTAAAATTTCATTTTTTACCTCTTTCTTTTGCCAAAAAAACAATTTTTCTCGAAATTCAGCTCTGAGACCCACGCTTGATATGGCCGCGTTTATATCATTTTCAGAAATATATCTTAGTGAGTGGTAAGTCACATCATGAGCTGCGTATAATAAATTCAGACTGTTATTAAAAACTGGATATTATTTACATATTTCTGAATAAAATCGCGAAAAGGCTTACAAACTTACATTTTAGATCATCGAATATTTTTTCCAAATTGAATTCTTTTAGAAGGTTTCTTAACTTTTCTTCATCATCAGCAGCCATTCCTGTACTTGCAAGGAAGGAAATAACTATTTATTTATGCATGTACATTTTTGTTAATATTTTGCCAGCAATGTTATTATTTATTTGTACATATATCGAACAAAGCTTTATTCTCGTTGGTGTTAAAATATAATTTACATGAAAACACACATATGTACACACATGCATATACACTTTCGCAAAAACAGACAAACATACGGAAAAGGCAAACGTTTTGCAAAACTTAACTTACTACCATATATATATATATAGATACATACATATATATTGTATGTATTACTATTGTACAATTATTTAAGGTTTTACTTTTTGTTTTTCTTATTATGGTTGTTGCAGCCGAAATACATCTTATGTACACATGTATGTATGTATGTATATATTTGCATAAGAACTTGCTCAAGCGCGCGCAAAGTTACAAATACATACATATGTAAGAACATGTCAGCGCCTTTCTTTTTTAATTATGTTCGTCACTTTGGATAATTATTTTACAATATTTAAATTACTGGATCACTTTCAAACATGTTTGCGCTTATGTATGTTTGCTTTAGTTTGCAATGTACTTTTATAATAACATAAGTGGTACCCACTTCAAAGAAAGAAAGCTGTACGTCTTATGTATATATGTATGTACATATGTGCACACTCAGACACTTTCGAGAACAATAGCACAATTTTCATTAATTGCCGTGTTTGTATTTAATCGAATATTATTTATTCACATTCAATTAAATACACATGATGCACATATTTATTACTTACCTTTTTGAAAACCACTTTTATTAGATATTTACGTTGTATTAACACACTTGCTAATATAAATTTATTTTTATTCAACTTGCACGTCTTTGCTACAAAACTTTTTAGCTCCGAATGAATTGTCTTTCAGCATGTCGTGCCGTTTCTAGCGTAAGAAATAGCGAAATAGCGATTACCGTTATTGCTACCGACGCGCCGCGGCGATCGTTTCCAAGAACACGCATGCATTGAAGCAAAACAAAAAATACTAAACGAGAGTTGTTCTGTTTTGATATGATGCATGACCAAGAAATATTGCATATATGTATAAGATATATTAATTTACTAAATATTTTAATATATATACATATGTATATAAAATATAATTGAATCTGCTAAATAATTGTGCACATAAATTATCAATTCTGTCGTTAAAGTAGCGATTAACATGACACAATGTCAAGCTTAATTGAAAATTGTACATTCCCAATACCCTTCTAATTTTCCCTTTTCTGTTTGATGCTTTTCGGCAGTGCTGTTCCTTGTACAAAGCGTGCCACTAACACATACATACATGCAATGCAGCAATATTTGGTGTTTTTTCTACATCTATAGGCGTGGGTAGGGCAAAACCAAGAACGATAAAACTAAGATTGCGTAGAAACTGGCTTATGTTCTGCGCAGATGACGTCATATGCGATGCATGTGATGAATGTAATAAATTGCTATATTTTGTCTTTTGGTACAATATTATTATAATAACAATATCATAATAATAATAATAAGAGAAGCAGTTTTTAATTTATTATGATTAAGTTTTATAAAAAAAAATTTATAAAAATGCATTATATGTGACGTTTCGCAATGCGTTATCTGTCTTTCTTGTATCATGCGGCAAAACCACAGCGAACACATGCAAACCTCTACGCATAGGTCACACCGCGCTATCACACAGACAGTAGAACATTGTACGATGTGCAGCGTTAGCATACAAATAATATGTGGTTGTTGTACATCAATAGTCTCTTGCTGAAAATGAGTACGATGGTATTAGTGTAGCGGCAGCGAATCGTTGTTTCTTTGCATTCGAGCCAAGCAGCTTTGCTGTTGATATGAGTGCGGGACATACATATGTACATAGTATGTACATTTGTATGACGTTTTGAAACGACATATGTACATACATATCTCCGCGCGAAACGGCGGAAATATGTCGGAGATATTTATGTACATATGTATGTTGCTATCCCATATGGGTCAACAATGCTCATTTTGGTGAAAATGTTCACCTATTCTTTTTGTATGCAGGTGCAGGGTTCTTGGGTTGGCAAATATTATATGTATTTATTTACATATAAATATGTAATAGAGAATATTATTATGCATATTTCATAGATGTGTACATAGTACATAGAAATCAAACAGGGACTGTGTAACAAAAAGTGTTAACACAAAGCCCGCGAGTTCGAGTAATTCTAAAGCGATTCGTACTGATTTCTAAAATTTAAATTTTCAAATTAAATGTAGTCGTTTTAAATATGTTTTTAAATAGGGAAAAATATTCAATTAAAAATTTTTCATTTGAAGTTCGAGTAGTAAAAATGGAGCACTTTGCTTCAAAAATTAAAAAGCCTTGAAACAATATTTTTCAATTTAAAATCTAAAATTTAAATTTTGCATTTTAAAATGTTTCTGGTTTCTTCAAATTAAAAATAGATAATTTAGATTTATAAAAGTTGGCACTTTAATTCTAAATCGATTCGTACTGATTTCTAAAATTGAAACTATCGATTTAAATGTGGTAGTTTTAGATATATATTTTAAAAGCGCACATTCTTAAATTTAAAATTTTCATTTTAGGTTTAAGAAGTAATTTTTCAAATCAAAGTTTTTCCACATTGATTTTAATACGAATTGTTTTAAATTTGATGTTTCAGTACGATTAATTTTAGAATCAAAAATTTTCGTATTGAAATTAAGAAAAAAAATTTAAAATCTGAATCTAAAATTAAAATGTTTGGTTTTACGTTTCATTTTTTTTTCTCTGTGTAAGCCCCGCTTTTGGCATTCCACAGAGTACATGAAACATTGCACGCTTCCAAACAAAGAACCTTTTATCAATAGTGACATTAAAGCTTTAATTTTTAAATGAAAAATTCGAGCTATAATATCGTGACGATCATGCGATTTTCATGCATATATCGTGCAGAGCTTGTAAAAGAAGATGGTAAAATTACCATCTGACCAAGTTGAGCTGCGACAACATCTTATTGGCCTATTGCATCTTGTAGAAGTATATAGCTATCTGCTCTGAGTTTCGCTTGATTGTAGCGAATATAATTTAACCTTTCTGTTTCAATTTTAGCATACATATCAACCAAAAACTGACTAAAAAGGGAACGACAATAAATTAAATGATTTATCTCAGATTGACGAATCATTATTTTATAGACAATTGAACAAATTCTAACTTCCATAACATGGAACAAACCAATGAACTACACAATATTGATGAAGCATCAAATTTTCCAATACAAGCCTAAAATCCCAATCAGGATACTTGAGTCAGAATAACCACGGACCAATGCTACCATACATAATATTATCCATACAAAATAAAAAACTACGGTTTTTAATAGACACAGGTGCATCAGTCTCGTTCATTAACCCTAACATTATTCCAGAAACGGAACAAATAATTCTCACAAACCCTTTGGTCATCAAAACAGCACTAAACGTGCACAACTTATACAAAAAAACAAGTAAGAAGGCTTTAGTCCGGAGAGCCCGACTAGAAGATACCCTGAACCCAGTTGCAATAAATATATTTAATTTATATAAGACTTTGGTATACTGGCTTAGCTTCCATCGATTAAGTTCAATATCTCCGGTGTTTCTCAACCGATTTGGACGAAATTTTCAGAAAAGTTCTATCATTATCCATTACTTCAACCCTCATTTTTAGATTTTCCAAATTCGATATTTTATTGTTATCGATATTATGTGTATATCGGAAACCAGAATAGTTATCGATAATTTGAAGCAAACTTGTTCTGCTCATGGCATAGGAGAACTTATATACAAAATCTGAAGTCTCTAGCTCTTGTAGTCTCTGAGATCCACGCGTTCATACAGACGGACAGACAGACGGACATGGCTATATCGTCTCGGCTGTTGATGCTGATCAAGAATATATATACTTTATAGGGTCGGAGATGCTTCCTTCTGCCTGTTACATACTTTTGCACAAAACCATTATACCCTTATTTACCCATTTTATGGGTTAAGGGTATAAAAAGACAGGCTCCATCACCAATTATGGCAACAACTGAATGCGGCACCAAAACACCACTAATATCTAAAGCTTCAATAGACATATTTTAATTTGGCTGTGAGTCAATTGACTTCACTGTAAAACGATTGTTACAACGTTACAGTGTCTATACGTAAGTATAGAATTCAATTAAATTGAATATACCAACTTATATTATTTTAATAGAATATTCAGAATGCTTAGTTTTATTTGATTTTTAAATGCACTAAAGCAGCGTCTATATAACTATTATATAATATGCAAA